>JAQFYG010000080.1:0-56157 GCA_034694325.1 Entomobrya corticalis
TAGAACATACATTGAAACCACTTGACTCTGCTAAAGGGTATACATTTTCATTAGACGTACCTTTATGCCATTCTACCTTGGCTTCCCCTGTCTCAAATTCTTTCTTATCGACACCATGAATGTCACAATAAATTTGGAGCTCATTACCCTCAATAACACTTACACTCCTTTCTCCCCTTACAAATTTACGTTCTGCTTGTATCGTTTCTGAAAAAACAAAAAAAAGTTGAAATTAAGTATTCAGTATTTCTTTTGAGAGTTTGTTTAAGTAAAACACAACAAAAGAGAATGCAGCAGCCGCCGGTTACCAACAACATGACCTACTCCGCTACAATTTTAAACGTATTCAAGTTGATAGCCAAGAATTGGTGTAGTGACACGTACCTACAAGTTCAATAGTGGCATGACCATCTTGATTTCCTTCTTTCGTTGCTTTGCAAACATATCTGCGGAAGTCCGGAATGGTCTTTAGAGCCTCAATTCCCTCCTTTCGAGCTCGTTTGATGCTTAGTGTGATGGTAGTATGCTCCTTACCACCATGCGTAATTGTACAATGCTGTTGATTGATCTTCCTCTTCATTTTGTGTTCTAATTCTACATCGCCTCCTACACATACATCTCCCATATTTTCTTCTCGCTTATCGTCTTTTATTCTATACCTGTTGAGCGGACAGATTAATCATGTTGGTTATATTCATCTTTTTTGCCTGTATAACTTTATGATACGAACGACCTCAATGCATAAAAGTCAGTTCTTGTTCATTGCTTTATTTTTTTAAATATCGGCCATTAGCCGATTTAAAAGCAATCTTTATCAGTAAGAAGATTTATTAAAATCAAAAAAGGAATTACATTATTGTAAAAGGAAGTTAGGACTTCTAAATGGAATGGAGAAAGTTTTTGAAGTGAAAGCACAAAATCTGACAGTTATGAAAGAAAGCAACGTTTAAATAAAAAATAGAGATTACAAATCATTACCAGGTCATTTGCGCATTCGGCACAGGAGCTTTACACTTGATCTCAACTCCTTTCTCTCTCTGTACATTTATTCTATAAATACTATGCCCCGCTGAATCTAACGCTATTGGTACTCCCATTCTTGCTGCTGTATCCACCGATATTGTTACGTTTATTGCTGAAAAAGAGAAAACAAATATATCATGTTTTAATAATCCAGCATACAGAAAATTTCACATACATACATAAAATTTAGTTTCACTATGTTTAGTAGAAAGCATAAGCAAATGAATATATATAATCTAGTCACTAAATGACAAGAAGTTACAGTTAAAAGCTGGGAACTTTCTATTTCATCATACCATTCCATGCATTTAATTAATATACAAATAGCATAAATATATATTTCTACCTCTTAGCAGATATAAATATAATGCTAAATATTCAATATATTTTTCTGTTATTTTATTGTATTTACAAAGAGAATAATTTGGCTTGTTTAAAAACGTATTGGCTTTGTTACAATTTGTTACATCTTCTTAGTGCATGAAATAAAAAAGAAAAGAAAACTGAAGTTCTGAAATCAGGTAAAGGAAAGGTAAATTTTCTAATCAGGTTGAAGAATAATACTGTACACATTGAACCCAACCTAGCGTACTTATCAAATTGTAAAATAACCATGTATCTAGCCACATTTTATTAAATGAATTCAACCTTTCAAAATCACGACGATTATTTCCTGCGATTCTTGACCAAAAACTAGAAAGTGATTTATCGTAGTGAAAGCTGCAGTGAAAGTTATCCAAAGGTTAGGTTTTGCATTTACCTAATTCGTATGAAATTACTCCATAACAAGTGTAATCAAAATGTATGCGATGACGAGACGTATAACGTTAAGCATATATTATTATTTAATAACATTTTACCGCGTGGATAATCCAATTAACAGCAAATTATTTTAGATTGACTAGGTGAGTGAGTGTGATTGTGAGTAAGCAAGTACATAGTTTTAGCAAGTGCAATGCACTTTGGTAATGAGGTTACTTATATTTGTATAATAAACCTCACTCTATATTAAGGCATTCCTGAACTTAGGTATAAACATAGTCAATGAGCACTACAATTCAAAAAGAGTATAGTTTTTATTATATACAGATATAGATTACTCGGAACAACATTACTCGATTATTGTTAAAAAGTTCAACGTTTACAAACAAAAAGCCCTTGAGAGAGAGCATTTGGAAATGGAACCGAACAACGAAGACATCAGAGAGAAAAGAGAGATTGTTGACTAACCAATATTAATAGAGACCGTGACCCCAATATTATTAGTTCCAGAAGACACACTCATACACACAGGGGTACATCTGTACTCTCCAGCGTGATGCTTCTGGGAAGCGTTGTTGACTCTCAACTCCGTATACAGAGAGCCATCCATTTCTTCACCGCTTTCTATGTCAATGTCCCATTCATCTTGAAGCTGAGGAGTGATTTCTCGTGAATTGATAGTCCACTTCACGCTGTGGTACGCACTTAGCGAACAATTGAGTTTATACGAAGCCTGTTCTCTAACTGTCACATGCGTTCGCACTTCATCAATCGCGGACACATTGTTCCCGTATTCCATTCCCTCCCCATTTGAAAGAAGGGAAAACGTCGGAATGCAACCTAACAGCAGGTACACGATAAACCACACCACCGACACGTTTAATAAAAAAAGAAAGAAAAAGATTTTCTAGGTGTTGCATTTAACTGCTACCTACATAATTATATAAATATTATTATATATCATGGTCATCGTTCATGTTTTTATTTTTTATCACGAATCCAATTATCAACTCTAAGAATAATTATAATAATTATTTTATTACATGAACTACATACTCAATTAAAAAGCGATTATAGGCAAAAAACTCTCAAAACAGTATACACACAACGGATATATACCTATTATTATAAAACACGGTATTGTAAAGCTAGAAAAACCTCAAAAGCTATATACCTACACAGCAAGTTTCTCTAACCAACAGGTCATGGTCAGTAGTTATTATTAATATTTATTGTAATTATCCAAAACGTATATGTTTATGTAGTATAGCTACTTGTACAAATTACTTCTGGACTTATTGTACCAAGCAATTAGCATTTAATACCTATATGGTGCTCATTAAGTAATCTGCTGCACATTGAACACCATGCAGTCTTTCTCTTTAGTACACCCTAAGTAGAGACTATCTGAGAAAATTGGTGAAAATATTCCTTGTGGGACCTCACTCTGAGGCTCTACTTTCTCTTCTAGACCAAACTCTAAATTATTGAGTTGGTACTTTGGTACTGTGTAAGAAATCATGTACATATGTATCATGTATTTAGTATAGCGTTTGTTGTTTTAATTGCTTTATTGCTGTTAGAACAGCGGAATCTGTATACCTAACATAACTTTGTGATTTATGGTATCTACTATAATATACTGTTTATATTTTCTTTTGTAAAATATTATACACTATTGCTGCATTATATGACAATTTCCTTTATACAACTGGAAAACTTTAATATATCTGGAATATATCTATATAATTGTGCCAGGGTTTTGAAAAGCATGCAAAGTGTCAGTCACAATTACAATTAAAAGTAAGCAGAATCATATTTCTCACATGTTCGATTTGTTTTGATGTAGGTGTACTTTTCACTAAGGTATTCTACAAATAAAAAGGTTTACCCATTTAAAAAGTACACTAACACAACTGGTTTGTTTAGATTGATAAAGAAAGCCAAATTAAATGAAGCTAAATCCCAAACAACATCGTTCATACGACTGTACCGGTTTCCGACAGGCCAGCATAGCATCACATGGTTATGTTGCGAAGACCAAGAATATGCGTACAACACATAATTAAATTTTCCCATACAGCTAATCATACATATATTCATATATAGTTTAATGTTGAATGTACGTATCAAAGTTCATAGGACACAGTATCAAAGGCTTTTGTTCAATACTTAAATAGAAACTGCACTTTTATTATCTTTCCAAGTAGAAAACTATCTGTACTAGTACCTGAGAGAGCAACCCAGTAATGAGAATTTAAGTTTGTTTTTTCACCAGATTAAACCCGTCGAAACAAGAAAGTTCTTTGGTTTATTCGATAATTTGACTCTACACAAGAGGATTGAATGTGAAATCCATGAAAAAAGGGATGAAGAATGAATGTAATATTGTAGAACTGTAATAAAATGAATGGTAAAAGTAAAGAAAGTGTGGTTCAGGAAAGATATAGAGCGTACCACCATCACCAGTAGCCGATGAAAAGCGAACGCACACCACGGAAAGTAAGAATAATTTAGGCCACACACGATGAACGATCGATACGTAGCCACCGGATGACAAAATCAGCCCAGTTGAAGATACACGTACATTGTATGTATATGTGCATGGACTCGGGGAGTAAAAGTTTCCACAATATTTCTTTTTATCTGTTCACACTTCGTTCTCATACGAGTATCATCCTTAACAAAAGAATATTATGTAATAAGCATCTTATCATTCTCCACTTGCATAAAATACAAGCTATGCATACGTAAAACGGGTATATATATTCTGCACGCTGCACGATTTTGTATCTTTACTTTCCCTGATTGAAATTCAAATATCCATTCAAAACTAAAAGCTGCAGGCAAAACTCGGAAATCTTTTAGTCTTCACCTTTAGTCAAATTTAGTAAAAAAAGTACAAGGCACAAGTAGACATCAATTTTCAACATCATGATTGAAAACTATTACGTTTTGTAGTTGGTTTTGAGTACATTCGTTATACCTTCCGGAAAATGATTAAGCCACCAGATTACCTGCATGATAGAAATCACAAAGTAATTATGTATACATATTTTGTATGTTCTATTCTATTATGAATTCAATTCGATAGTATTTTGCACCGGATGCATTATGCGAAATACAACAATTATTATCAACACCTACATCAGGGAAATACTTAATTTCAGGTTCATTACTTTATATTGTTTAAGTAGTGGTACGTTTCAGTTGACAAATATGTTTACGCCCTTACAACGCCCATCACCAGACATTGAAAATACATAAACCAGAAGCGCGTACAACTTCAATGAACTCAATTGCATATCATAGCGGTATGTCTGTGTTCTGCGTACTTATATTGTGGTTTGAACCTTGAGGTATAATAACTAATTTCTCTGAAAGAAAGTTAGTTGCCTGTACGTATACCGGAAAATAAGCCTATTAAAATATAGTAAAAAGATTTGTTGGTCATTTTCTTCTTAACCCTAGACTACACTCGTTGTAGCTGACAAAATTGTAATTGTTCAACAGAAACGATCCTCTTGGTAGTAATTACACCAACTTTTAGACTCAATATGTAATTTATTGCTTAGCTCGTCGTACATGGTAAATTGCAATAAGTAATTTAATGAATATATCTAATAAGTGGTGGATGCTAGTTGCGTTTCACGTTCCAAAAACAATTCTATTACACTAAAACAATTAAATTTTAGTTTCAGTAATTGTGTGCATTTCATTAACTTCGTTTTCATCACATCAATGACTTTCCTCTTTTACAAGTTTCTGTAAAAACGATTGAAAAAACTACCTACCTACCGTTACATTCTTGCTATCAAGTAGTTTCATAGCTGGGGAGAACGAGACTATGCCAAATCTGATAAGGTCACTCGCAATCATAATGGATTTTCTTTGATAATAATAGCAGGCGAAAACTAGGCAGCAAGCAAGGAAATAAGAAACACTTCACAATGTGTAGTGTATACATTATGTGATATCATAAAAGTGAAAGTGCATATTATACTCAAATATTAATGAAAGACCGACATTTGAATTTTTCATACCGAGGTTTCCCAACTACACTACTATTCATATTTATTGTAAGAATCGAATCTAATTCAAGTCTTGTGGCATTTTGTACATTGCTTGCTAGTATTTTTCCTTATAATGGTAGCCTTATTATATTATCGGTGATAATAACGACACATGGAGCTATAATATAAAGTTATAAAAGTAACCAACTATTATACAAGCTCATCATTGTTCCTCATTGTATTTATGAATAATATAATGATACTTATACCCATACGCTGTCATATATTGTACCTAGATGTTATGATCGTCTACGAGTATATAAATATATTCTTCTTACTCATAATATTATTACTGACAGAAAAATAGAAGTGAACAGTGAACCTGAATACCACAAGTAGGGTTACGAAAATGGAGTACAAGAGACTATTGTATTCTCGCACTTGTATGGCAGCTCTGAATGCCCTTTTACTTAAAATTGGAATTGTTCACTGTCCTTCTTTTTCATTTTTAGAAGAGAACTTATAGTACTACCTACATACTATGTTATGTGTAGGCTATAATATATACTAGAAACATTTGTAGTAAAAGGTAGGAATTCTTTTTTCATACTACATAGTACCTATCGCCACCACCACTCACCACCGCCGCACACAATGCTGCTGCCTACAATCTACCAACTAAAAAGAGAGAAAAGATTTCCTTGTCCAAGTCCCAGCCAACAACAACTCCTGTCACTATCTGCTCATTATTTCTATCGCCTTAAAAAGTAATGTATATAGGTACAATGCAGACACGTTGTAAAGCGGACGGTATTATTTTGCTGTAAAAAGTTTTAACACAACGTTCATTTTTTATGCAAATCCTTTGTAACGAAATTGGAAAATATGCTGTCGTTTCGCACCTTCGTCTTTGTCGCCATCCTCGTTTTTTCTTCTTTCTCCAAATTCACCTTTCCAAATGGCAAAAAAATGGGAGTTTATGTAAGCATTCTATTTATTTATACTACCCATCTATATAATACACAAGATGTCATCTATTTATCTGCATTATCCACTTTTCGACTTTTGTGAAGGTTCACGAAACGTAAGCTTCATAACGGGGCTGTGCATATGTCTCATATCGTCATCCATGCATGAGAAAATAAACTTGACAAGTTTTTAAAGTAACAACAAACACGAGTATCAAAACAGAATACATGAATTTCTATTCAAATGTACGTAAATACTGTGCCAAAGTAAATGAAAAATTGATTCATAGAAGACACCGCATGTCAACATTTGCATATCCTACCCAAAAAAGATATAACACACTGATAAAGCCCTTTCCTTTTAAATAGAATAAAAATGCTATCAGTAGCGCTGTCGGAAAAAAAGTAAATGCATCCGAGATCTGATGTGTTACATAAAACACAAAATGTGATGAGATAAAAACAAATGCTTTTATCAAATGACAAAGAGAGCTTTCTATATATTTTTTGGAATCACTCTTGTAGTTTCACATGCATGTCGGCTGTTTTATAAGAAAACTCATCACATGACGACATGATCATGATAGTAGCATTTTAATACTTCGTTTATGATGAGGAAGACGCAAAATCTACGTACTACATAGGTTCCTTTTGGCTGAAGTAATGGAATTTTGGGCTGAGTTCATCTCAATGCTTATGGTTTATCTTATTTGCGGGATTGACTAATGGGAAAATGGGGAAGACTTTGCATGTCCCACACAATGTCGTGTGCTATTCTGAATCCAAGTAATTACAAACAAACTCCACAGGGCATCCCAACGCTATTAATAATTCTAAAAATACCTCGAAGAGTACAACATGATTCATTGTTCTTTAATTTTGGAAAGTTGGAGATGGGAATGTTTATGTATGTTATACATAACTTAAATTTTCAATTTTCATTATTACTCAGTCAGTAGCGTTATCATAAGCAAAAAAATAGTAAGCAAAAGTGTGCTACGAGTTTCTGCACAGGTCGGGAAAAATTCGATAAGATTAGTTTTGTCTTAGTATGGCATCTTCCCACATGAAAAATACGCTATTTCTAAATTTTGTAGGGGTCAAATAAAGTTGAAAAACTCTCATAACTTTGATATAGTATATATTCCTTCCAACGCATTTACAACACGTACATAGGAGAGAATCCTCGGTACAACTATCTTGGCTGTGACCAAAAGTTTGAGCTCATTTGATATTCGCTGGTGAAAATAACCAGATAAAAATGTTCATGAATTGTTTGGATTTCATTTCAGTGAAAATATGTAACGTTGTTATATAATGTTGTTTTTACTAAACCAATTACAATCAAGCAATGAATCAGTCGGTAACAGGCCTTATAGGATCTTGTTTTAATGATAAAATTAACGATGCTTTTAATTTATATGTGAGGATGGCAATCGATCAAATTGCAAGTGAAAGTTCAAACCATGTATGTTATAATTTACATAGCATAGCAGTAGTGGTGCCAATCCAAGCACAGAGCTGCCTAGAATTCCTAAAATTCAAGAATATCATTAGCCATATAGCCATGCTCTGTTCTGTCCGATGCACGTGGTGTTTAAGAGACAGGATGGACAAATTTATTTTCCTCTCTTTCTACATCTATCTAGAAATTGCGATTTCTTGTTGATATTCTACGTAGTAATATGCTACGATACAAAAATATATTGCTCTCCCGTTTACGGCTCCTTCTGTTTTGAAAACCTTCCATAGTATTCCTTTCCCTTCGTTTCAAATAATGTGTCTTTCGGCACTTCTAAACATAGTGATGAGTAAGCTTGAAATAAAAAAATAAACACAAGCCTTTCTAAATAAACGTTGAGACGCTTAAAATTTATCATCATTAGCATTCCTTCCGAGTGAGCCAATGCGATCCGTACATGCGTGATGATGACTATGCAGTCAAGTGAAGCACTCTCTTCCTTGCTGGTCTTGTTTGCCACTTTCTGCATGGAACGAAATTTCGAACATCAAAACATTTCTATTTGACAACGGTGCTGAAGATGACATGTGCCAGCGCATAAAATTAGAAGAATAAATTTCCCTGCTATCATTCTGATCTCATTTTTAATGAGCAGTTTCAGATTCAGGTGGATTGTTATTACGTAACTTAATGAACAGAGAAAATGCTGCAGATATTGGGGACGCCGATGTGTAAATACTAGTTATACCTCAACTTTCTGACCAACCTCAGACTTTTTATACACAACTTTTCGCATATAATAAAGAAAATGTCGGAAAAAATCATGGAGCTCTAAACTTATGTTGAATGAGAAGTTTTTTTAGTTAATCTTACATCTACCTCAATATTATATCATATTCTTGGCGGTAGACATTCTAGGTTTATATACTTATGTTCAAGAAAAAGTTATCCTTATAACTTTTGTGAGCTAAAACAACAACTTTTAGGGTAAAGACCAAAGATAGTAGTGATCTATCCTCCTCATATTTCATATTAGTCTAGTTATGTTGTTTTAATCTAATTTCCAACCTACTAACTACTAAACAGTTCACTAGGAATCACTGAACCATACAGTGGTCGTAGCCGTATCCAAAAAAAACACCTTAGTATATAAAATAAATGGTATAACAGTATATTCCATGAGGTCACTGACTAATGTTCCTGCCTAACATGTTTTGAAAGTCAATATCTGCCAATTTGAAACGTGAAACTTTTTTGGATGATATAATTACTGGGAAATTATGAAAATGTAAACCTGACATCTTCACCTCACAATTTGCCATTACGTATGCCTGAATTACATGAAATAGCTAAACATTCTCGAAGCACGTGTGAGCTTAATGCTTGTACATTTAGCAGTGACCGACTAAACGAAAAGACAGTGGCATAACATATTAGAGAGCTCACGTCATTCAGTTCAGTCATCTGCCACTCTGCTTCTTTAAGTTCAATAGATGAAGTGGGAGCTAGTCACACAGTAAATAATTCCATTAATCATAGGGAAAGGAAACTTGTCAGACAATAGGGAACTCATACCTTTCCAGTGCTTCATGTAATTAGGTAAATGACTGACGTTTGAGTAATGGGCAAATAAAATCCCTGAACACTCTTCACTTTAGAAGCTTTCACTGATTTCCAGATACTACAATAAACAATGCCAAGGCATTATACATAACACATAAAACCTTATTTCATGCTCAACGATACAATCGTCATCATGAATCCGGAATGAATGCTTTTGCTGTTGTGCTACACATGCATGCTTATATGATATGCATATTTGAGTATTTGCTCCTTTTTTCTCTACTCCAAATAAAATTAGATTTTGCAGTTTTTCAAATGTCAAAGTGTACATATAGTATTTGAATGTTAAGTACATGTACTTGTGTGGTTGAAAGTGTACTATTTTTGGTTCTATTGGAGAAAGTATTGATTCAGACAGAAAAATGAAAATGCAATGACTCAACATAAAAAGTTATTATATAATAAAAGTAATAGGAAAATGTTACTTCGTTCAAAAGGCAATAAAATAAGATTAAAACATACAACACAGTTCTAAAAATTCTAAATATAGTTTTCACTTGTTACTACAGCCATGCACAATAGCATTATACTGACTACCATTTTTAAATACAATCGTTTATATGTAGGTAAAAATATCTACTCATATCTTGCTACAAGCATAAAACAAGAGTCACGAATCATTACAATTTCTTTTTTACAACTATTCTCTTCAATTCAATACATTTTTATTCTTCCTAAATTGTTATACTAAAACCGTCCCTGAATATATATACCATACCTATATGGAATGAGGCTTTTCAAGATGTTCTAAAATCATTTCCATTGCTTGTATGTACATGTTTGACTTACTTTAGTGTGTCGTGGAAAATACGGGTACCAAGTCAAATAGGTGTATTATTAGTTGTCAGTATAAAAACCAAAGTATAAAATCAAACCGTCACTCACTTAATTAAGCATTTCACTCACTTTTGCATTACACAATGAATAGCACAATATAAATTCATTGAATTGAAACCTATTTCATTTGAAGTTTAATAAGTTCATCTTTGGTCTACCTTATTATTATTGATTATTTCATGCTACTTACCAACTACCAAAAAGTTTTAAAATGTCTTACGGTTTTATTTTTATTTATACTTTTGAATAAAATGTTCTTATAAAGTTAAGCTTAATTATATGGTTCAAACCAACTAATGTAATACTAGTTTAAAACATAAATGATCAATTATTTATTTTGTTACTATTTTAATGGCGCTAACTATTACGTAAATGCAAGTATTACTATGATGTAAAAAAGGCTGTGTTTATGGTTTGAAAACTACAAAGCAAGAGTAAAGGCCCATATAATTACAAATTGGAAAAGTGGGCCAAACAGAGATGAGCTCTATGTTCAAGAAAGGTATTAAATCACTACAACATAATAGAAAATGCCAGGGAGAAAAGCTTCCTGGGAAGCACAGGTGTGCGCAAGATAAAAACAGCTAGATGTAGATAGATGGTTTCGCTTAATACATGTAAAATATAAATTACAAATATAGCTAGAGTTTAAAACTATAGTTCATAATAAAAATAGAAGCGGTTTTTGTCCGTCTAAGAGAAGTGCTAGTAATAATTTACTATTGCAGGAGGCTAAACGAGATGTAATATTGATATAGGTAGTAATTAAAAATACAAAGATAAAATGGTTCGTTCATCACTTACGATTTGCAGAAGCACTTGGTGACAATATAAGGATGACAAGAGCCAACGAGAAGAGAATAAAAGTATAAAAGTTTCTTTCCATGGACGTGCCCATCCTCGTCCTCGACCTGCTGCCCCTTGAGGTTGAGCCAGGCAGGAAAGTAGAGGCAGTGATGGAGGAGATAGCCGGAGAAAGTAAACACAGAGTCCTTTCACCAAAAGTGTCCATTTTGATTGTGATTAAACCAGGGAGCTGGCTTCACGTCAGTAGCACAACGTGAACACACTGACAGTGACGACAATGAAGACGATGATGTCAACAAAGAGGAGAATTATGAGCTACGTCGCGCGGATTTTCTTACTCGCACATTATGTACACATTTTCTTCTTTCTTCTTGTTATATCACGGCTAATTATTTTTTATTCTTATGAAAATGGAGACTGGGTGGTGCCAATCTTCGTCGAGGACTACTGCTTCTTTCCTCTTGATGGATTACGGTTAATTATTCTCTTTTGTACTTCTTCCTTTTCTCTTCCCTTCTTTAAAGGATCAACGGCTGCTGCTGGGATTTTTTTGACGAAGTATTATAGTCAGTGAATTTGTCATGAAAAGTTTCTCTTCTGGATGAGCATGGTGAAAATCTTTCTCTATATATTTCCTGATATCTTCTTTTTTGTTTTAGATCATCACTCCATTTAAGGGTATGATAATATAGGTACTATGGTAGTAGTGCTAGTGCCAGGTGGTAGGCTCCACTTTCTTCAGCTGCAGCATTAAAATTCCGCTGCAGGTTCAACGCTTGAATTATTACAGCCGATGGGATGCACAGCACACTCCGTTCTTTCACCACGTTGTGGCAACAAATTGAGATTACTTGGCCGACAAGAATCCCTCTTCCTATACAATGTGGTTAAAATATTCATGAATTATTTCTTGCAGGTATTCACAGAAACCGACGATGCATGATAATACAATGACGAAAGTGATGATGATGAGTTGGTAAACAATGAAACATAGAGGTTGTCTGAAAGAAGAGACAAATATTGACAAGGTTCATTTGGTGGCGTACAGAGTGATCTTATATATAGCTGCAAGGCTATACGTATAAATCAGTTGAAGAGGAAGACAAAGTAGAAGAAGAAGTTTAGTGATAATTTAGACATAGCGCGTCCAACAAATATTTATGCAGCAGTAGAAGTATTCAAGTGGAAAGCGGAACGATAACAGAGAGTATCTTTTTCGAGCTTGACTTAATTAATGCATAGGTAAATGTACGATTATGTGATCTGACGAGGGACACAAAATCATAATATTATGAAAATTAGGTTGTAGTAGTAGTATTTTTTGCGACAGTTGAGAAAGAAAAATGGAAACAAAGTTGCACGGCGGGCTTATGACATAAAAAATGCAGAGTTCACTAAAACACACGCACACAGATAGAGAGAGAGAGAGACGCACGCACGGTGAGATGGTTAAATATTTATTATTAGCAGACTAATAACGTAAAATTTTGTTAGAGATAGAGAGAGAATGTGTGTGTGAGAGAAAGAGACAGAGATAAGTGCTAGAAGTGAAAGTATAAAGGGTAACGTAAAATCCTTTGTACATGGAAAACTGTAGTTGTAAAAGTATACATGTCGTAAAACACCGTTCACCACAACATCAAGAAGTAACTTTATTTTAATAATGAAGATGAAGATGATAACTTTACGTTTTATAAGGCCGTTTGGTAGATGTATGTTGGTAGTATTATTATGTTTAAGGTAGCAAAAATCTGTTGTTCTTGCAGCAGTTTTTTTTATATCAGTTATAGATACACAGATGCAGATTATTATTAAGTAACTCCATAATAACCGGGGTTAGTTAGTAGCATAATATACAGGCATATTGATATTCAGAGGAATTAGAAGAGTTAATTATTTATTTTGTATAATCCTATCCACAAACTGAGATCACCGGAAGCAACAAAATATATTGGTTATCCCCATTATTTTGAGTAGAGCGCCCAGCGCCATGATTCTTACTGGTTATTAGTTTTCCGTCAAGGAATACATCACTTTAACATAAAACTAATTAGAGTTACGTTATAACTTATAGAACCGTTTTTCTGGTATTAACAAAAATACATGACAATAGATAGCATCCATACAATTATACGGATAAATTATTGCAGGTATAAGCATGAATTTCAACCGTTCTCGTGAAATTTCGCGGTATTTTGATGAAAAATTAAAGGCTTGCGGTGATATTATTTAGCACACAATACATCACATCTAGCAGGGCCACTAAGTTCCGTGCTGATTGATGATTACGTTAACAAATTCTCATTCATTTAGTTAAAAGTTCATTTTCTAACTGATGAAGTAAACACTTTCTCCGGAACATGGGTCCAGTTGAATATTTACTGCTAAATGACCGTGTCCAAAAACCATTCTAAATGCATCGCGGTACAGATAAAGTATAGCTGCTTTGGAAGTATTAGGAGAGGAGACGATTTGTCTTCCATTACACTGATTATTACTGTTGCACTGCTGACTGCTAGCAATATTGACGAATTTGTCTTTGAGAGTCAAGTGATGAGACCACCAAGCCACCGACATCTAAATACGTTCATTAGCTCAGTGGCGACATTTTCGATTATTTTCCTGTTTGAAAAGATAATTCCCACTTATTTTAGGTTAGTTGGTAATATTATTCTGTTCTGGAATTTTGGAGAATGGTGGTGGTGGCCATCGAAATAGGAAAGACGTAAACGATGTAATGGTAGAAGTACAACTTCTAAAACTCCTTACAATGTCCATTTATTTTACATCTTTGTCTTCAATGATGAAATGAAGTGAGTGTAATGTGTCAGCAGCAGCACTTTAGCATTACCACTGGTCTGTAAAACTCATAAACACTAAGAATTCTCCACATGCTGTACTTTTCATTAGATGAACACTAGATTTTCCATCAAAATAATATGGATGTTATTTTATTATTATTATTTTCATTAACCACAGAGGAAAGAATACTGCTAATTCCCATGCAATTGTTAGAGAATACACACGCACACACACACAAACACACACTCTCTGCTACTTTTTTCCGCCTTCCTCTGAGAACATTGACGACGACGGCAATCAGCCCTGTTTATTTCTTACTTTATCAAATCCTCTTTTCATTGTGGTAATGCACTCTCTAATTCCTTTTCCAAAAGAAGGTTTTCTTCAATGATGACAGCCACCATCACCGTGAAGTAAATGTAATAATAATTTCAAGAGCAATTTGTCCACATCGAATGGATAAAAACCACACCTGACACAGCAGAGGTTTTCCCTACACTTTTCTACATATTATCCCTGCTTCTCCAGATTCCTTTAAGATCAAAAAGATTTTCTTTTATAGAAGAAAGCATTACTTACTACTGAGCTGAGGATGCTGCCGCTGATGTGTTTCTTCAAAAAAGTTGTAGTACTAGTAGTCTCGCTATCACTACTAGTATTAATATAGTAGGATAGTTAGTGTGATAGAGAGAAAAGAGCCCTTACCATTTTTACTATTTAGTATACAGACACACACACAAGAAGAAGGGAGCACACAGAAAGGAGAGAAGGATAAAAACAGATAGTAAATTTTCTACTTGAAATCAAACGGATGTACATATAAGAGCCCACGGCATCAGTATAGGATCATGGTGAATGGATATATATGTGTTTAAGACACTCACGATATTAGTGTTATTATGTAGAGAAGAGTGTTAAAAAGAAAGAAGAGATGAGGTGACTAGAGGTATATGTCTACTATATGAATATATAATATAACAACAGCAGCACCAGCATAATAGTAGTAATAGGAGTTGTTGTTTAGAGTAATAGTAGGAGAAGAAGTGAAACCAGAGTCTGGCTACAGAAATTCTATAGTAAAAATGAGAGGAACAACATGAGAATACAGATAGAAAGGAAAGAGAAGAAGAGAAAGAGATGGAGACTTGCTCTTTAGCGATATTGTAGTAAGTTTCGCTCCTAGCCTGGTTCACTCACACTGTTTTGCTGAATATACGGGCGTATAAGTACGGGTGCGGGACTTGAGCTAACTGACGACGGACCGACTCAACTGACGAGCAACCCGAGGACGGGAAGAGCCAGCAAGAACTATACATGGCATGAGAGAGAGAGAGAAACAACCGACGACCGACTTAACTTCTCCTATATGCCCCCTCCCCTTCTGCCAGTAGTGTCTAAATACATACTCTACTTCTTGTTCTCCTCTCAGCAGAAGCAGACAGTAATGGTAAGGAAGCGAGCAACCAAACTAGCGGAGAGAGAGGGAAGAGAAAAAAGAGTTGTGTGTATATGACGGTAGTGGTAGGAGTCGTCGTCGTAGTACTAATAGTACTACAGATACAGAGTGAGCAAACAACAAGGCCAGGCCAGGAAAAATTTCATGTAGATGACATATGTAATATAGGATAAGAATGACTCCCTTTTCCAGAACTACATAATGCTCTTCCATCCAACAGAGAAAGCAAGAGCTTCCTCTTCACTCATTTAATTCGCTCCACTACAACTACACTTACTACGTCGACTACTACTAATGCAACGCTGCTCTGCCTTTCTTTACTAGCCGGATTTGTAGCTCGCTGTCCTTTGTGAGTACGCGTGTGGTGTGTGCGGATGGTAGCGGTAGTCGCGGTTCATAATAGTAGGACTCCCACTACTACCACTGCTTCTGCATTTCCAATATACATGCAAATACTTTTTACTACGAAAAAGAAAGAAAAGGAGACCATCAAATGGGACGCTGTAAATGTGTGCGAAGAAGGCGCTTGGTTTTAAGTACACCAATATGAAATTGGACAAAAGAAATATTTGTTTCCTAGATTTACAAACAGAGAAACATTTCCCTAGACAAAAATAAAAATCTGTGAAAACTCACTGAACTCAACAGGAATGAAAAACTACCTGCTCCAATTCAATGAAATGAGCTATAAATCTACCAGACAAAGGAATTTGATTATACGAGACAATTAAAATTAAACATTTATTTCAAAACTTTGAACTCGTAAAAGAGAGAACTGGAAAGAATACTGATACTGGAAGATGGCAGAACAGACTTTCATGATGAACGCATATCGCCAGAGTTTTATTTCCGTTAAAAATGAAAATAGCTCATGGTTCCACCAGAAATTGTTTTTCTGACTCCGTGCAAATTCTACGTATATATACATACACATTCACATGAAAAGTGAACAGAGTGTTGTAGTGAGAGTAAGAAGACGAACTCGTAGAAAACTTTACCATCCAACCAAGTAAGAAAACACCAACAACGACGGTATAAAATTCATTGTGGAACGCTTTGCATGCTATTTCTGTAGTAGCTAGTAAGCGCCCACTAAAAGGTGGATTCAGTTATTTCTCTTCTCCCAAACAAGAGCTTTTCAATATACCACCATGGTCATGTACATAATATTCTATGAAAGATACAAAAGAGAAAGGGGAAGTGGCTGTATGTATGTAAGCGATGATAAGCGACGGTGATAGTTTTATTGTAATAGCTCGTATAGCATAAAACCAACAAAACTCTTGCATACATTTTCGTAACCAGCTTCATTAGAACAATAAAAGGACGGGGGAGAGATAGGTACTGTATGGAATATAATACTCCTCAGAGAATTGTGGTGAAGTCATATTCAATTCAATTGTTCTGGTGGCTATCCAGGCAAAAAGATAAATGCATGCTTGCTACGGACAGCATATAGCACAATGTGTGGACACTTACATATTATAACCATTTTGTGCATGTGTGAGCGGAGTGCGGACAATGCATAATGTGTGCATTATACGGAATTGGTATTTCACAAGAGAACTTATGATGACGGTTTTGCCATGGTCGTCGTCTGTTGTTGATGGCCAATATTTGCTTGTGGGCATTGTATGTAAAGAATGACTCTGCCCTGTGAGTATTATGTAATCCAGAAAAGAAAAAGATATTTGTATTTTTTGTTCGACGCTATTTTTACTAACTCTCTACCACTCCTAGTCATCTTTTTGCATTGTTTCTCTCTTTATGATATGCTATATCAGAGAATAAAAATAGTCGACAACAACACAAGGAAACCAAAAAACCTGGCTCAATAATAAGTAGTCTCGTTTCTTTTTCTATGAGTACTACGTGCATGTTTTTTTTTCTTTTATAGTCGTAGTAGAAATAATAGTGTGTAGGCACACAAGCCCATATTTTATCCATAAAGCTTAAAAATCCTACTGAGAAATGGTATTTACACGCTTAGTTTTAGTTGGAACGTGATAAGAAACACTTTTTTGCATACATGTGTGCGGCAGACACGTTCATACATCTATCAAAAAGAACGTTCCTTTACACCTATTTATGTGAACACATTTATGTGCTTTATGAAGTTTAAAAGACAGAATCGGGAGCTTGGGAGGGTTCCCGAACAGCGGTCGACTACTGGTCGGCTTAGCGAGACCATACCGACTCAGCTCTTCTGCTTGTCTCAAACAAGATACCTATATAAAGAGCTAATGCATGTACAATTTGATATGTATGTACTGACGACGATTCATCTTTCAACTTTCTCATTTAGTTAACTTAAAACAGCACATGGTGCGTTGGAAAAGGAAGACTTAAAAAGTTTGCATAAATAGAGCTTCTTCAGCATGCCATGCCGATAGGCCATAATAATAATATACGCAATCTACACAAAATTATCATTACCGTGCATCGTCTGCATAATAGAAAATTTCATCTTTAGAAAACTTGTGAAATTGTCTTGAAGATGTTTTGAAAGTATTGACTCTATAGCCCCGATGCTCTCTTGCTTCACCATACCAGGACTGATCAATACATATTACAATGTGAAAACAAAACCAGTTCAAATAGATAAATGCGAGATGTTTCCTCTGAGGTGTTCCCTCCAGTCAGCGAAGATGAGAGGGACGTCGAAAATGCAGGATAAGTTTTCTAAAGAAAAAGTCTGAGAAATGTAGAGAGGTAAGTACTTAAATACAAAAGGAACACAAAATCATTATACGGCAGAAACAAGAGAAAAACTATAAGGTTTAGGTTTTATACGTAATAGTAGAAGTAAAAGTGGTACAAGTAACGGAAAATGAATACTACCACCATAATACACTAGTACATTCACAATAATCCCATGTGCCCGAAACATCATTTCCAAACCTTAAATCACACACATAGCCATAAAATGGAACAAGTGTAACGGGGAAATAGAAATCGCATCTAGAGAGAAACGGTGGAAACCCTACTTCGGGTACATAACTAAGCATGTGGCTATCTTATAGACACATCTATAACTTTATATCGGAGCCTCTTCGCAAGAACTTATAATAATGACATCTATGTATGTATGTAACTGTAACACTACACACTACACAGCAAGTTGAGCTAGTGTTTTCTTTGTTACATCATGTCAAATCACCATGATGTTATTTGCAGCCTTTATACTTGTAGGAAAAAGCTCTGACTGAAGCCCTAATATACCATTCAGGTAAGTGAGCTTACCATATAGATAGATAGATGTATGCATATGCACTACAAAGTAAACAGCCTTTCACTTCACATATCCCTTTTGTATTTTCTTCACATACATAATATATGTACACCGATTAGAGTGTTCATGCTTAAATCTACATACATTTATATATAGCAAAAATAATGGAGTCTATAAGAGAAATTTTAAAAGTGCTTCATATTATCCTTTGTGTATGTACATTTTTCGGAGAGTTCCGGAAGATAGTGGCTATGTGCTGTGTTCTGGTAGGGGTTTTCAAAGATTTTAAGAGCGTGTATTTGTTATCCAAACGGTATATATGTATGTATGGAAAATTCGTATATCTTTTGTATAAACTATACAAAGAGAGTTTCAAAGAGTGTCTGTCAATGCATACAAAACATACAATAATAATGATAATAATAATAGCATGTTACAAAGTATAGTTTTTCTCTTTTTTCTGGTGTATATAGCGAATGCGTACGCAATGTGTAAAAAGATGTGCTTTCTTTTGTATCAGATAAATTATAAGGAATATCTAGCGTAAAGAAACGACTATGGAAAAACTCTGAGAGAAACTAGGTTACACATAACAATGGGGAAGAATGACTAATATGCTTTCCATGTCGTATGTGCTCCCTCATCATGCCATGCATGCATGTGGTTATCCATGAAATTCTTTTTTACGACTGTTATTTAACTGATAGTCTACTGTTGTGACTTAACCAGTGACATAGAGAGCTTTTCATGATGACGGTATATGATATGTAGGTTTGCCAGTGTTTGGAAGTAAATACGGCTTAAGTATATAAGATTTCGTCGCTTTTGTTACACGAGGAGCGTTCTTAAATGAAATAAAACGTTAACAAAAGCATTACATTTATGACCTTCATCCTTTCACTGAAAAAAGGAAGACAGAAGTTAAAAAACGTGGAGGCAGATATTGTTTATAGAGCTCCAGTTTGTTTGAAAGAAGGGCGTATTTACCCGTCTGTGAGCTAACGGGAAAAATTCTAATAATCATGCGTTAGCATAAATATAAATAAATAAATATGTTTGACCGATTTCAGATAGACTGAGGCAAAAAAAGTCAAATAGCCTTTTTGGCTGGTATGGAACAAAAAGCATGCACACAAGCTCATGTTTTTTTGTAAAATGTATCAAATGAATATAGCAATATACGAAACAATATAAAAATAATCGTATCAACCAACACAAGTAAAGCTTAACCGGAGGGTTGAAAGTTGCAACTGAACATCAATTGAATTTTTATTGCATACCGAAATAATTGTTCAATATTATTTTTTGCTACAAGTTACAAAAACGCACATCTATGAAATATTATTACTTAATTCATGGAGCAAACATTTATGGAAAAAATATGACATTTTGTACCGAGCAATTATGTGTAGTTTTCAGAACCTTTAGTGCTATATGATACACTAATTTGGAAACGCAGTTGTACGATTGTAGTATCATAACGGTTTCCTGGAGGTAAAAGCATAAAACGTTACAGCATCAGTATATGGAGTAGGTTTTAATTTTTACGGCCTTGTTCAGCCATGAAGTGCGAAAACCGTGTTCTCTTTCGCACAGCAGTGTATGTAGTTAGTCGGTAGCAATATGGAATTGGCTCTCAGCTCTGAGCATAAAATTTCTATATAGAGGGAACAAAGGTAATAAAAGTCCCATTGCCTTTGCTGTTTCGTTCCGTCTTTCTCTGACTGCTGACCATTAATTCTTTTGACAAGCAAATCCCATAATGGTCATATTCATGTAATGTTTATAAAAGCTACTTACACTTAAAAGGATTATGGTTATGACCGACTCAAAGTATAATTCTAATTTTTGCTGTCTGGTATAAATGATATTATGGGCAGATCTTTTAGTATGAATTGAGCATGGTAAAATGTTGAATATGTTTATATTTATATACATAAAAGAGGCTACAACTTCCCCACCTACTAATTTGTATATCTCTATTAAATATTAGAATTAAATAATATTATAATAATACAGAGGAGAAATATTATTATCTGCATGTATTATTCTAGTTTGCTATGAAAGCAGTTGTTCTTCTTCTTTTATGTTTTTGCTGTCTTGTTTTTGAGGAAAGAAAGGGTTTTGAGCAAATAATATACCATCGGGAGAGCTTCTTTTTTAGTTTTTCGCTCATGCTATAAGAAGATGAGTCTGTAAATGTGAACAAGAGAAGAAGACTAGAAAAGGAGCGTGTAACTGGTTTTGTACTGCTGTTGGTTGGTGTTATAAGTTACAACGAGCCCCATGTCAGCAAACGAAGAAACACTGAGTACACACACAATGAGAAAAGAACGATGAAAGTTGCCAAAAATATCCGAGAACAGGGAACCCCGAGAGGGTCCGAAGAATGCAAAATTATTCCATCTCTTTTTACCAAAAACACACCAGCCAGAGGAGAAGACGAATCTCCTGACTGCTATATATGCGTTACATTAGATTATTATAAAAAGTTGAGAATAGAAAATAAAAGTAGAAAAGAATGTTGAACCACAGAGTACTTAACAGCTATTCAAGAACGAGCATTTTATGGTGACGAGAAGCATTGGAAACAACAATTTCTCTTGAATCCTTATCATCAGCAACCAGCATAAGTTTGAAACTGTGTGTTGTATGAGCTCTCTCGAGTGAGAGCGATGCTTAATACCTTGGCCTTTTCAGAAGTGGGATAAGTTGTAGAAACGTCAACATTTTTACATACCACTATTATTATTATAGTGCTTACTCTGTCTCCGTCCGTCTCACCAAAAAGCAAAGCCACCACCACCACACAATGCATGCACACATCCTCCATATCCCATATTATCTCGACTGAAAGGAAGCAAAACATTCTCATTATGATATCAAATACTGCTGTAAGCACATACTTTCCTTTTCACATATATTATGCCACACATTTTTATATATAAGCCATGGCAAGTCTTGCAAAACCAGAAAAGAAGTCAGCCATGTAAGAGTATCAGGAAGTATGGCATTTTTTCTCGGCCTTCTTTTTTTCACCAGAAAACTGAAGTCATGATACCTTCTCTGATAGTCAGTAAAAATGCAACATGAAAGTACCTATAAACACGAGCTGTGTAGCTTTCTCCCTCTCTTTCCCATTTCCATACTTTCTGCTCTGTTGTTGATGGGTATCATGAAAAGAAAAGGACTTGGTTCCCCGAGCCTTCTTTCACCTTATTTTCTTAAAACACCCGGAAGACCTCCACTAGTTCTAGAATTTCACTAGGTTGTGCACATACTTATTAGTATAGGGAAAAACAAGCTTTATTTTCCCCACTTGATTCTTTTACTACTAGTAAATGATTGGCGTTACAGGACCGACATAAATTCACCAACATTCTGTCTTTGTACATGTGTATGTCTATCCATCAACTTCGTTTTTAAACCTATCTCCTTACATTTACCTTTCTCTCAACTCAATCTAACCACTTAAATAAAAAATAGCATTCTAAGTGAAGAAGTAAGCCAAGCCATATTTGCTCTTATCATATAAGTAATAATATAAAGGTAAAAAAGAAAATAAGAAACGACTTTTTTCTTTTAAGAGCCCTAAACCAAACCATAGCTGTTAGCTGGCACTTTCACGGCTAACTACCAGATCTTTTTTGCCTCCTACGAAATTGCCCACTATCGGAAAGTCCCGGTTCTTACTTGTCAGAGGTTTTTCCCTTCTTTTGAAGTCGAGTTTTAAGAAGTAGTAGTTGCAGTCTCAACGAGCCATCTTAGAAAAAACTTAACTCTGAAGAAACTATACATTTTTTCTCAACAGGCTTATGTTACATTTATGTGAAAGGCGAGAAGACACATGAACTACATGCGTACGACGAGGCGAAGAAGAAGAACGAAAAAGAAAGGCAAACAAGAAAGTAAAGTTGTAGAAGAGAGTTAGATGATTGTGAGAGGCATTTTCTTAAAGAGAAAGAAAGAAAACCCATAGAAAATCAAGTATAAAATGCAGTGTGTGGTCGATCGGTAGACTCCATACCTTTTTCATTCCTTTTTCCCGGAGCTACTTGGTGTGCAGGACACACCATTTCCCATCTATATGGATCATGATCATGACTCATGACAAGGAAATATTTTAAACATGCCATAAATTGGATACATCAGGAAAGGTAGAAAGATATCGACTTTCCGCTTACTGACTTATGAGATGTCACATAAAATCTTTCGATTTTAAAACATTTTCCGACAATTGTTTTCGACAAAACATCCTTTAATTCGCACTGCAAAAACATTTTAGAGAATTGTTCATCTTTCTGTCTACACAATATACGGTAGCACTTATATAAGATCACAACCGAAACCAACTACCTACGCTACTCAAAAATAGCACCGTGTAGTACTAGCACCGATTATTACACACATCTTATCATTAATACTAGCTGCCACCTTTATACTGTACTTTACTTCACTTAGCACCACGGTCAAGCACGATGCAAAATTTAAAGTCAAATATAGCATTTGAAAATTATTTTGCTCAGCTTGAACCACATCTTTCTGCGCTATATTATGCAGACTGTCACCATTTGTTTATTTTTCTTAATATCAATATTCATGCAGGAATACTCACACAAATATATTCACTTGCAGATAATTTGGGTTTTCTTGTCTTGTCACAAGCAAAAATAGTGATGCACACCGGTAAGTGACTTAATTGAAACAGCAATACTTAACATAAGCAAAAAAGCAAAAAAATAAAATAAACGGTAAGTGCTTCATATAAGGAAAACATGGAAAAAACATTAGATAGTAATATTCACATCATCCTCCTGATGATTACCATCAGATATCTCATCTCTCTCTCATATCATCACCACAGGCTAGTATATATCCATGTTTATTGTTTTTCTCTCTTCTTGCTGATTTTAATACCAAATCATGCACCCAATTTCCTAGCATTTTTTACCAAATAGAATCATGCACAGATATAGATACAGAGATGACATCCATGAAGAAAACTAGTTATTTGTTATATTACTACACGATGATGTACAAAAACTCACACATGTGAAGCGCTACTTACTACTACTACGCTCTTCGACATCATCATAAGTTCATTGTAACTTGTAACATTTTAGCCTTCCTAACGAAAATGCATGTATCGGCTCTAGTTTTTTCATGACGTTCATGTGTTCAAAATGTAAAAACTTGTACGTGAATACGACTACGGAAACTTACAGATCAACACAGACTTCACCAATTTACTCATCCTCCTTACTTTACCACTTCTAAATGTAATAACACTAATAATAAGCGATCGCATGAAGCATAAAGACAGGCATGATCGTCATCATCATGAAAAAAGGTGGAAATGGAAATGAATAAAGAAAGCAATACCAAAAAATGCCAATGATATACAAACACATCCTACCACTATCCATCCATCCATCCATACACAACCAAAAACAGATTCAATGAATGAAGTCAGTAGAAGAGCTTCTCTCTAGACTCTAGTTACGACAATTCTCTACATCAACATAACACCATTACCACAATGAAAGACGAAACTCTTCTCTCGCAATTCTCTATTCTATTACCGCTGCTGTGGGTCGACCTACTACACCAGTACTTACATTGTACTCACATCTCACAGTCTCAAACCACACCACACACTATTTTTCAATAGAAATAATATTTTGTTGACTTACCTTTCAACTTATTTTTTTTAAGCAGCGCAACGCAATGTCTCTTTGTAGTTGGTAGATTGGATCACCCTTTCACAGTAGAGCACGAGCACACACAAATACGAGAGTTTCAAATGGCTTTCTTTGTGCCATCTTCCAGTCAATGTTCCATGAACAAGAGGAGCTCCTTTTGCTGGGCTGATTTTCGTTCAAGTTGAAACTATAAGATGTCTATCTGTAGCGAACTCTTTTCCTTTGCAAATACTTCTATAAGTAAATACATAGCGCTTTTAACACACAAAGTTTAATAGCCGGCCGGCTACTAGTTTTCTATGTTGGTATACATTATTTAGAAAAACATGTTTATGTTAAATAGAAAGTTTCATCCTATGCAATTGCAATACAGATAGAATATTAATGACTACGACAGCGACGAGGAACAAAGTAAAGATGAAAGAGTTGTGCTGAACAGCTCTCAACTTGCCCCAAACTCAATATTTCTAAGAGAAAAAACACAAGAGCGATTACAGCATGACAGCATGTTATATACCAAAACCAAAGCATCTTTCCAGTACTATTCAATTCATTCATGCGCTGATAGTTGTGTACTTGTGCATTATCCATTGCTCAACCATTGTACCTAAACACAGCTAGGTTTGATTTGAACACGCGGTTGTTGATCAAGAAAGATTTTCCACGAAAAATAATAAATTGACAATAAATTATTCCTGATGAATATAATTTGCGCTGAGTTAATATCACACACTAACTTTCACTTTCACTGATTGTCTTTTCTTCTTCACCAACTGACATTGAACTTGAACGTTGTTTCTAGTGTTTACCCGTGCATTTAATAATAACACTATTCATTGTTTACATGTTAAGTCACCGTTAAACAAGGACATTTATTTTCCAGTGTCGGTTTGTATATATTGGTCAGCTGAAATCAACTTCGTCATCTAAGTCTGAAATTGTTTTTGTTTGAGAAGCAGTGAGCCGAACATCTGTTTACAATTAAATTTAACAACTAGTTAACGATGATTACTTCCAGGACAGTGTTTGGAATTGGCCAAGCGTCAGCCGCTTGCCTGTTTAAAAACGTTCAGAATCCTGGTAAGTTTCAGTTTGTTTTTGGCTAGATTTTTATATTTGGGAATATGAACATAATATAATAATGACGTTGATTTTGATATTTATTTCACAATTTGAACCCTTGTTGCAGTAAGGGTTATCGGGGGCTTCCGAACACTATATTCCGCAGAAGCAATTGGAGTGGACGGATATGAAAAGCAACGGGAACGTGTCAAAACACAATTTACAGGAATGGTTGATAAATTTCGTACTAAAATGCAGGAATTCAGTACCTCAGACTCCAAAAATATGATCTTTACTGAGGACCTTAAGAACATGGTACATTTAGTAGATGCAAATGCAGAAGATCTCCAACTTGTCCTTCAGATGATGAAAAAGTAAGTGAACTAATCCCTTTGTAGCAATTAATATTGCGTTACAATGTTCAGTTGAATGTGAATAGATGCAATAGATATTTTCACATTTAATTACCCTTTGGTTTAGGTTTAACCAGCAAAACAAACACCTCCGATTTGGTAGCTTTATTTTTGGCCCAGTTGTGATGCGCATGTACCACCACTTGAACGATCCCAAAAGTGCCATCCAAGCATTTAATGACCCGGAACTGGATGGTTTCTTCGACCAGTTAGTATCGTATCAAGTCCTTTGTGATTTGTTGTATCTCAATGGAATGTATCAAGAGGTTTTGGACGCCTATCAAGTTATAAAGACTAGACAAATACAAATGACAAAGTATCCCAGGAACGTAATGGTTCTTGTATTCGCATCTTTGTATAAAATGGTTTGTGCTAATTATTGATTTTAGTTTCGTTCAAGTTTAAGTAGTTTAGATTATCAGCTAGTATGTAATCACAATATTACCGAATGTCTTTTTCAAATACTTTTATCTTTTATTAGAACAATGTTCAAAGCTATGAGCTTACGTGTAAGCTCCTTACCGAGATGAAGGAAGTTGGAGTAGATCCAGTGCGTCGTGTTTTGACATATTCGTCTATGCTCGCCTTAAATCAGAATGCGCCTAATGTAGCATTGGAAATTTTATCCGCAGCAAATCAAAATAATTATGTGACAGTAAGGAATTTAAAAGTAAGTAAAATAGAGTAGATGCAATAAAATGCTGACGTAGTTTTTACAGTAAAAAGTCCATGTACAGCTTCAACAGTTATAATATTGTGCAAAAATTCATTTAAATGTTTACCCTAGATTTTAGCCTTGTCCGAACTTGGTCGACCGGATGACGCCTTGCCAATTCTGCGATGGAGTTTAGAATTTGACAATCCTGAAAACGAATTAAAGGCATCGGTTTGTCCTGACGTTGTAAGATATTATAATATACTTCCATTTATAAGAATTTAGGTTCTTATCATTTAATTTTTACAGGGCATGATGTATACCATTACTAATGCCCAATGAAATGCATTCATCAACGTGTGTTTGGCTTTTTTGTTTTCAGCTTGAAAAGGTTTCAGTGGCAATTGACAAATTAGGTAATAAAGAGGCAACTGTCGAATTCCAGCGCATTCACAAAGGACTGACAGAAACAAAACAAATCTCGGAACAGGTAAATGAAGTTTCATCTTTACATTTTAGAACAAAAATATCGATAAGTTGCCTTATATATTTTTATATGCATGGCAAACTGAAAACGTATGAACGTAATGAACAAGCTATCACTTTGTGATTCAGGATTGGATTATGTCCTCAGCATTAGCATTTATCAACCATTTCTATTGTATTCATTATTGATTGACTATTTTTATTTAGACCCTAGATCAAATCATTGATGCTGAAATTGCTGGCAACAAGAATATCAATTCAAATTCAAATACAAACCTGCGCCGTCAAAATATTCAGCGTAGCTTCAGAATTGGACGTAGCATTGACTTGAAACCCCGACGCAACCCCACATACGACAGAGACCGCAGAAGTATTCATGGAGAGTGATTCAAAATATGATTTATGTAGCACCTAGATTACCAGTTATTGCATAAAATAAATGCATATTGATAGACACTGAACTAAATGTTATGCCGGATGATACATTTTTTACACAAACTCCATTTACTTTTAAGATAGAACATGTAGCAATATGCGAGCAAATATTGTTGAATAAATCAAAGCATCCTTGTCATTGTCGCTTAATTAAAATCGCAAATAAATTATAAAAAACAGAATTACCTTTAACAGATTTTTATTATCCCAAATAATCTTGATCATACAAATTTTAAATCTCGTATAAAACTTTGCCTATATATAAGGTAGGCAAAAATTAAAGTTTTTAACCAACAAAAACAAAGAGGGCAGGGTATTGATAACATATGAATGAAAAAGATTACTGTTGAGCTACTTATGTGAATAATTATAAAGCTTCGTTTTTTACAATTGCTTTCAGCATTTTGGTGAAGTGTGAATACATCAAAAAAGTACTAATAATTAAATATAAGTAAATTACTTCAATTAACTATATCACAAAAATCATGACAAATTCGGACAACTCATCTAGGATGCAATATAGGTTTTATTCCTCAGCATCCTCCTTAGCTACTGGGAAAGGTTCAGCAACTTCCTCATGCCCACAATCGGCGATGACAATGTCGCTTTCTGGTCTATCACGGCTGTCTGTTTTACCAGCCTCAATTTTACGAACGATATTCATTCCACTAATGATCTTTCCGAATACAACGTGTCGGCCATCCAACCAGGGGGTTTTCTTGGTTGTAATGAAGAACTGGGATCCATTAGTATCCTCTGAAATAAAGCAATATTAAGCGTTTATGAATATGAACTCTTTTTTAACCACGATAAGAACGATTGATTGATAGTACGAAATACATATGCCAGTTAGTTACGTACTTCCAGCATTGGCCATGGAAAGCCATCCACTTCCATAATGCTTAAGCTTGAAATTTTCATCGGCGAATTTCTCTCCATAAATACTGCGACCACCAGTTCCATCTCCCTTGGTGAAGTCACCACCTTGGATCATGAAATCCTTAATAACTCGATGGAATTTGGAACCCTTGTATCCCTCCCCTGTCTCAGTCTTCTTAGCAAGTTCAATGAAGTTCTTTGCTGTCTTTGGCACAGTTTTTCCGAAGAGACCAATTTCAATACGCCCAAGTTTCTCGCCCCCTTGTTCGATGTCAAACCATACCTATTTTAGTTAGTAAAACAAAGAATAATGTTTTATTTTATCATTTTGCATATGGAAGCTATTTAGATTAATCCTTAAGCTAGGCGTAGGCACTACAAGGAATTAGGAAGTAGATTTAATTTATATTATTATAATTGTAGCAATGACCAAGACCGCAATTCCACATTAAATTGTCAAGAAAATGCGGGCTGGAGTCCTGCTGTTTTTTTAATTTTGCACCGTTGCAAAAGGTATCATAACCTTAAAAGAAGCCAAAAATGACAACTTCATGGCATATGACCTGATCGACAGTGCTTTTTAAAGGTATTATATGAACAGACGAAACATAAGAAAGCTTGTATAAATTAAGTGCATATGCCCATGCTATGCCCCTCCCCTTTCTCACCACCACAGGCACCGGCCGCCCACATATTTGTGCTACTCAGTTTAATGAACCCATTTCATGCGACTTAAATTATGCTGCATTAAGAGCTTAAATAAGTACTACTGACAAATTATCTTTGATCTTACCTTATCAGTTACTTTTGGTCCTTTTTTGGATTCTGTGGACTCGGCAATACCTGAATAAGCTACGATCAAATAGAGCAACACGCCGGAAAGTGCTAAGCAGTTCATGATGATAAAAATTCTTCGGAATCTTTTATTTCGAAAACAGGATCCACCAGCACACCGGCTTAGCTGTAACCGCATACAATATTTAAATTGATATTTTAAAAAATTACATTAATTTTTCAACAATTTTTTGCAATAAGAAAAAAGTAAAGTCTGTCTCACGGCACTCGGCACCGCACGTACAGAAAAATCAATAGAAACAACAGAACTGACTACTGGCTACTACTTTAGTTTGACGGAGAAGGCCCAGGAGAAATAGATAGAGATAGCCACACAATCAAACGAGCTGGCCTGTGAGAAAATTCATCCACACACGAAATTTAAATGGTTGTTGGCAACTGGCAAGTTGGCATTTCTCGCCTCGACTAAAAAAGTTTTACTCTATCGTACAGATTTACAGATGAGAAATGGACTTTTTTATCAGAGAACTACGGCTACAGTACTGCACTGTGTGAGTGGTGAGCTGACTAAACTTCTACACATTTTTATATTTTAGTACAAAATACATTGTGATGTGAAATGAAGCTATAAACTCACGCTTGAAGAGCTTGTACTCATTGTTGCGTGGTCTGTTTCCAGTATATTATTTGCAGATGTACAAGCAGTATAATCATCATTCCTGTCATTATTAACATCCCTGCCCATGGTCATGTCCATGCCTCAAGTTTGAATTAGTTAGTCCAACTATTGAATTAGCATTCAAATCCACGCTGTTCTATCTATAGTATTGTTTGGCAATTGGCAGTATAGTACTCCGAGAAAATCAATCCGTTTTCAAAGAAAGAATACAAAACCACACAAAATGATGTACCTGTGCAGTTGTGCACACCACTGTGTTGTTGTGTCTATGTCTGTGCAAGTTCCAAGTATATCTGTACCTATTTTTATGTAAAGCATAGCTACTTTAGGTGCTAAGGTGTCATTTACTTTGACAGCAACAAACAACATCAAGGTATTTATAGGGGGTATACCTATATTGCACCTATAATATGTCGTGCTATATGGGATGAATGAGCCATGGACATTAATTTTCTAACTAAAAATCTTCTTTTAATCCATATCATAAAAATTCTCCCCGTATTTACCCCGTATAGTAATGTTAAATATATTTTGCTTGCAGTCCTTTTACGGTAGATAGATAGTCCCTATGTAGATACCTACCTAGTTTAGTCAGTCTTTATTGATAGCAATGTAAGACATGTTTTTGAAAGATTATTTTAACTAACATCGTCAAAAGGTCATCTTTTACGCCATGAAAATTGGGGAACAATACCTAAGGCCAGTCGGAATTGAAATTAGTTATCTCTAAGAACGCCACCTATGCTGTATTCTTATGTTTCTACTCGCTATAATACGCAAACTAAAGAAATTTTACTTGCTGAGATTCAAATACTCATGAAGCAAATTCAAATTGCTGGAATTTTAAAGTACTCAATTACATAAAGAGGTCTTCAACTAGTATTTTTAGTCAGTTAAAGAAGCGTGTTTTAGTTATAAGTTCCATTGTCCATAGTTCTATTCTTTTCCTATATATGTCTCCGAAATAATTATGTTGGGTTATATGCAAATAGGTATAGAGTAGATAAATTACATGAAACACTTTCCACTTACTACGCTTGCAACAGGCTTACTTTGACTTTTTCTCAAAAACAAGCGAGACCCATTACATTAATTGAAATGCTCGCCCAATCAGAACGTGCCAAGTTTACATGATGTAAAGAGTAAATGAACAGCCAATTGATTGATATGTACAGAGCAAACAATTTGTAAACTGAAGTGTTTAAAAACACGAAATGATAGCAGTTAGCTATATTGTATATGCAAATCAATAAATTGAAATATAATCCTTATAATCCATCATTTTCTCATCCACAAACCACTTTCTGAAAACCCTTACGGATGCAATAATGTAGTCTATGAAATCATGACGCATGTAAAACTAATTAATCTAAATGTCAATTTTAAGTGAAGGTGGAATTTAATGGAACATCTTATTTCGGATATTAACGTCATCACCCGGACCGGCAAAACCATCACATCGCTTTGTCTCATGTGCTGAAAAAATTCGCTGAATTTAAAAATAACTTGACCAATAATGCATCACATCATGCCTTTTTGCAAAGTATATTAATGAGAACAATAATTCTAATGTACAAAACAATCTTGTATATGCATTTCAAAATTTCATATGTCATTCATTGTAATAAAATTGGACCCATGACCTCTGTTCCTACACTTACAACTTAAATTTTATTATATGTAAATGTAAATATTTTACGAAAACTAAAATAAGAAGATTATTCTGTGATTGCACTCGGCTAGGATTCCATGATTGGACATTGAAACTTCACGAATGAGACAAAACATGTAACAGCACCGTAGTATGTTCGGAAAATAAGAAGCATATTATATGGCTGCAGGTGCATTTTAAAAATTTATTATGACTATGACTTTCACATCAATTTTTACCTTCTTAAACAGTTCAATTTTGACATAATTGGGGCTATGTGATATCCGACGCCTTAGGTATTTGTCAGCTGTATTGCCGATTCAACGATTCACCTAAGTACGAACATAAAGTAACCAGGAACATATCCATCAATCTCACCCATAACAAACAATATTTATGCACAATGAATGCTTAAATATGTATTTACTACTAAATCCGAAACGAAGTCGTCGCCATCATAGATTTATTCAAATGTGTGACATACATTGTTACGAAAGTCTTTTTCATTACGCGGACAAAGTAACCAGTAACAGAATCCGAGAACAAACTTCACATTATATTATTTGAGATGATCGACCGAAATCAGTAAACATAACTAACAGCTAGCTACTGCAGTGAGTTCGGGACAACACTGGGGGAATACTATTATTTTAGCGGTTTTCTTAGAGATAGTAAGACATTGACATTCAAAGTTGTACCAAGATATTAATTTAGCTTCAATGAACCTTCCAATCCGGGAGCGTCTTTTTTAGCAATGCCGGCAAGCAACTTTTTTATCTCTGCGATTGCCTTTCCTGGATTCAAACCCTAAAAAGATAAGTCCAGGATATTAATAATAATTCCCAAGAACTAAAATTTTGTTAAAGAATTGACTGGAGTGAAAAATCTGCAATTGTTATAAAACATAAACAATCAATGCATTAATTACCTTAGGACAAGTTTTTGTGCAATTCATAATGGTGTGACACCTATACACAGAGAATGGATCACGTAGTTTATCTAAACGATCTTTTGATTTTTCATCTCTCGAATCGATAATCCATCTGTAAGCTTGCATTAAAACTGCTGGACCTAAATACTTATCACCATTCCACCAGTATGATGGGCACGATGTACTGCAGCACGCACACAAAATACATTCATATAAACCATCCTGAAACATAACAAAATACCAAAGTTAAACACAGTTAAAAATTAAATACATCAGCCATCAGAAAAATCAATTTACAGAGTACACAATAACGATACATTTGTATGTAATATTTACCAATTTTTTTCGATCATCTACACTTTGAAGTAACTGTGCCGAGCCAGGTTTGGCGTTGTCATTCCTTTGAAGCCACGGTTGGATAGCCTTGTATTGAATATAGAAATTATTCATGTCTGGAACCAAATCCTTGATGACATACATGTGTGGCAGGGGATAAATTTTGCTTGACTTTCCAGTATTGGTATCAATTTTACTAGAGGTAACACAAATAAACTTTATTTAGCAACAGGAGAACATGTCTGGAGGATGCATGCTATATTAGCTTTGTCAAAAGACAAACCTGATGCAGGCCAAAGTATTGATGCCACCAATATTCATTGCACATGAACCACATATTCCCTCCCGACAAGATCGTCGAAATGTTAACGTAGGATCAATTTCATTCTTGATTTTGATAAGTGCATCCAAAACCATCGGACCGCAACTGTTCAAATCGACTTCGTATGTCTGCATCCTTGGCTTGTCACCTTTCTTATCAGGATCCCACCTATACACATCGAATTTCTTCATCCTAGGTCCGACCGCAGCAGCGGCTGTAGCAGTACCCCGAATCTATGAATAAAACCATTCAAAACGCATTAATATATGCCATAATTTAATCACAATGACAAATAACGATAGGAAAAAAGGAACAGCAATTTCAGTAGTTACTAACAGCAGACACTGCAACTCCATACTTTCCCTGAGCAATCAACGCTTTCGAGCCGGCAAGCATGATGGTAGGTACTTTTTACCAAGGTCTGCAAATGAAAATAAACATTTTAAATTTAATTTCAAAGAGTACTGATTAGAAGAAAAAACCTCATATATTTATGATTGAAATATTTCACTTCTATACATATATTTTAACAATTTACTATAAACTTTTTAACACTTACACTAGCGCTATAAAAATTTAAAAAGTTTTGTTTCTGCGATTATTCTATAGATGTTGATAATTGCAACTATATTACCACATCATACAGTTAACTTTGAATTCTCTAAACCTTACTAAAATCACTGAATAATATTTTCGAAGAATTTGGCCAATTAAGTTTAATGTTTATTTATAAATAGCGATCAGACCACTGCACTTCACTGAGTACTGAGTGGGTCTAATGTATGTACGTCGTACTACAGCTGTTTTGTATGTGCTTTTTCTTTTGCACTTGTGACTTTACCTACTAGACTTCCGTTCTATTTCTCGCTACAGTAGAACGAAATTGCTGCCTATCTAGTAGATGGCTCTGTGGACACACAACGAAAAGTGAAACCAGCATCATGTCATCCAGCATTCACTTTTCTTCACCCTTCCAACTTTCTAACCCTCCTCGTCGGTATGCATGATCACTTGATGAAGCCTCATTGTCTGTTTAGGAGAGATATTTTAGGTTCAGAAGAAAGCGGACATTTACATCGTATCGTAGACCTTGCTTTTTTGGCAGGAGTCAATCATTTTAATTTAATCAAAATATGGAGAGAGAGAATTAAAAGACTAAACGCAAACAGTCATTCGAACTGCTGAGAAGTTAATATTATAGGCAGCTACACAACATAATATAATGTATAATTTTTACACATACCTAATATACTTTCATTTTTAATGGAAATTTTCTTAAAATAAGTAAAAATCAGTCCTTCATGAGATTCTTGAAAGTCTGACGTCAATTGAGTCACTTTGAATTGAATGTCAAATGCATAGAAAACTATTTCTGCTTGTTGCGTCCATCCTAGTAAAAGACCATCTTTTACGTCAACTGCAGTTAAGTGAAGTGAAACACATACCTCATATTAAAGTAATTGGCAGTAGCAAAATGTTTCATTTTATCCATTCTACATGGGTGAATGAAATAAATAAAACAGCACGAGAATAGTCTTTTTTTACAATATCATAACATCATAATATAAATTCAACAGTATTGAAATCGTAGCATATTATAAAAAAGCTTATGCAATGGATGATGATGCTGATGCTCTTGCTCCTTCTTGTCCAATTTCCGACACCAGCACTGATGTTATTAAATCAAATCATATGCAACACAAATGGTGAGGAAATATTATTGCATGACTTTTGGATCAAAGGATCAGAAAGGACTCGTCAAGAGGAAAAACGAAGCACACAACTTTACAGTTGAGTTCATGTTCGTGGAATGGAGAGACAATTTTTGTGCTGGACCATGTACTGCTTTTCCATGCTCCTTTTCACCCCATACACCGTGTGATTTCACTAGAACCTTGGTGCTCTGATTGTGAGTATGATGTGATGATTCTGATGATGAAATATGATAAAAGAAACCAAGACTATTACGTTTTTCTTCTTTAGTTGAGTTATGTTAAAATACAAAAGCATGAAAAACATGGACCATCGGATTTTTAATATAAAATATCGGGTAAATGAAGATGTAAACCGTATCGGTTCATTTTCTTATTGCTGAAAATATGTACTGCAGGCAGACGCCAAACATACTGCTGGAGCAAAAAGGTTTGACAAGTGGTGAGGATGAGTGAATTGAACCGGACTGGTACTACTAGGGATTTTTTCGCTTGCTGCTTCCGACGAAGGAAAAAGTTCATAACGCAGAATCTGAAATAAATAACCTGGCACAATAACTCACCCGGCCAAGTTTTTCCTTTCAGCATCTGAAAATTACATCTAATCGTATCAAGATATCTGATAATTTGTTTGCCGAAAATATTTCTTAGAAAGTATATATGAAGTTGCATGCATATATCCTTTTTTTTTCAATTTCCAAGGTTCAAAGTCTCATACTGGCAGTTTATTTCTGATTTTAATTCCTATGTTGGCCAGGGATTGTCTGTCACTGTCACCACTGCCACCAGTCACACCTCTGTATTGAATCATGATGCATTTTCAAAGTAAACGCATTATTTGGTTTCGAAAATTAATTTCTTTAAAAAAGTTGTTTTAATCCATTTTTAAATCACACGTATGCGATAATATGCGTCATTAGATTTAAATAGTTTTTAAATGTTTTTCCCAACTCTTAATAAAAATCTTTAGTTTTCGCTGACGAGGCTATATCCCGGCACGGTCTTAAAGGACACTGGTTTTCTAGGTTCTCATATCAAATATCTCTTGAAGAAATTGAACTCTTTCATTCGACTGCATGAGCGATTTTCTTTGTGTAGTGTTATAACAAATTGTAGTATATATCTTGATGATACCATATCTCCTCATGACAGTGTTGATGTTTCAATAAAGTGAAAGTGAGAGAGAGAAAATCACACTTAATCAAACTTAAGTTTAAGAACATATTTTATTGTACAATATTCGTTTGTAACTGAAATATTTTTACATGCCAGAAAAGTGCTTGTTTACTTTTGTTACTTTTATGTTTAACAAATACGTATTTAAATTATAAATTGATGGTTTGTAAAGCTGAATACCAAACTAAGTGTTGCCAAATTTCATTTGTTTTGTTATTGCCGTTCCCTGAAGAAATCGATGGAGTACGAAAATTAATATTGAAAAATACCACAGTATCATCACCTTTCTGTGGTAAGCATAGCCTAACTTCCCAAGTTCCTGATATAGTCTTTCAAAAAATTCAACCAAGAAGAATAATTCGTCCGCTTCATAGCATCCAGGTAAAAACAACTTGTTAGTGTGTATTTTATATGTAAATACGCAATCTTACAAATACACAAGAATGCCTACATCTACGGCTGCTCAATTCCGATTCATACTGATTTTAAGAAATTGCAACGTAATGCACAGAACATATATATTACACGCAATGATTAACAAGAGAGAAATATTTTTGTACACGTTTTTTAAATCCAATTTTGTAACTCAGACTTTATATATATTCAAGGTTACTTTGCAGCATCGGGATCACCGGTTTAGGATACTTTGAATAAAATGAATTGCGGGCGTTATGAACACTTCAAAATATGCTTGTAAAGAGAGATAAAGTAAAATATGATTAAGGTAAAAGTTATGAAAGTACATAGTATTGAAACGAATCATTATAACAAATACCTTACACAATAAGCATTTTGTATAATCACAATCTATTATGACTTATTTGTTTCAAATCTCATAACAGTGTCACTTTTTTCAGCGATCATTGCATAATGCATACTCACATAGTTCATACATCTATTTCCTTGTTTTCTGTTTTTCCATATCCGTCCCATTACGACAAAGCAAAAACAACCAACCCCAACAAGTAAAACTGCATGTTTAAACTGACTACATGCTATGTTTTCGTTGCCTTTTCTACTTCCATCGTTTCTTTTTAACCGCCCGCAATAAAGATGCTACCGTGTACAGGGAAAAGGGAAAGCAAGTTAAAACCAGCTCTCAACAAAAAGAGCGCATGCAAGATTACATGCATGCCAGTTTCTGCCTTTTCTTCATTCCAAAGTAAACCAGATTACAAACCACCACCACCACCTTGCAGTACCTAGAGCATTGCACGTTTTTACTATCCTTTCCTCTCATGAAAAAGGAACAACGACCGCTACTGTGTGCTTATACTATAGCTTGTTCCCTAATAACTTCTCCTCCCGTTTACTTTCTTCCACTTCCAGTAGTTTTCTTTTTCAATTTTTTGGGGTAGCATGCTCCTTCTCCTCTTTGCAGCATTCTAGCTATTTCCAATTCTATCTTGGTGCTTGCTACTACACAGAAGAAAAACTTGCACCACCACCACCACCATCGCGTCCTCCACCACCACCAACCACCAATGTAATTTCTCTTATGAAACTAGTGATTTCCCTCATTCTTTTCTATATAGAGTAGGAGCTGCAATGACAAACTGGAGCAGTAGTCTGACACAAGTATTCAAACAGTGAACAGCCCATGCATACATAAGTGTGTGCACAAGACAAAAACTAGTTATTATTATTACTAGTTGTGTTAAAGTTTTTTCAAAGATTTGATTCTGGTAAAGGGAGAAATTTGACTGATGTTTGCTGCTTGCATATTGAAGACGATTTAGCGTGTCTTATTGTTTTGAAGTGAAAATCGACAACTGATTTTTTGAAGATTCAGTGACTTCCGGAATCTCTATTTTAATCTTAGCAATTTAAAAATTAATAGGGAATTCTCAGAACCTTTAAAAAGTAAGTTTCCATTCTGTTTCAGTTCGCCCCATTTATGGGTTTTATGAAGTATTGTGTAAAATGCATGGCATATTTCGGTATTTTACACACTTATAAGAAATAAATTACTTAGTATATCTGTCATCTATATCATGGACATTTTAATTTTAATTGAAGGTTAATTTAAGTTTATTTTTTTATACTTACAGATTACCTAATTTACGCACTTCCCTCTGAAAAGCAAATGCATTTTCAGATTTAATAAAAGATGAAATATGAAAATGGCAAAGACAAAACACATTTCATTGTTTACTGGAAAGAAAGGCCATTGCCCAGCTCATTTATTGTTGTTCTTGAGGAACAGCAATAACCACAAGGCCAGACTGGTATCTGTGTAGTAGCTGCAACTGCAGTAATATAAATCGGATTACATTGCGACATTGATTCATGCTCTCAAAACAAACTTCCCCCAGACTTGAACTCCTGTCACATTCAATAAGCAATTACAAGAATGGCATTAATCACTAATTTGTGTTAAATAACATTGTTGTTCTCTTTAGAGAACGAGTGGAGTGATAAAATCACAAGTTTTGTTTAAAAATATAAATTCTAATTTTTTAGTCTTGAAATTTTGCCTTATATTGCCGTGGGTTGTAGTTATTTGTCAATTTTAGCAATCAATATGACAAACATGAATAGAATTTATCAAATTTGTCCAACTGACTAAATCAGAAATATGCTATAATAAAAAACAATTGATGTACGAAATACACAAAATACGACCTGATAGCTATTTTTAGGACGGGTATATACCACTCAAGAACAACAAAAAAGCTCCTTTCTATTAAAGAACTAAAATATGAAGATGTCGTTTTGTAAATGGATCTTCTGGGCACTCGTCCAAACCATCATCGAGGGACTCATCGTTGAGGCTGTTATTCGTAAGTACACTTTTTACAAACATCTTAAAAGAGCAGAGTTCTCTGTACACGCTCTTGCTCTATAAATGTAGACTGACTCTATAGACGAGTTAATTAATTTGATTTCGTTTCTTCTAAGTACGTATAAGTTAATTACTTGGGTATTAATATTGTCGTGTATAGGAACTTTGAAAAGTGGCTCAGTATGCTAAGTATCATTAGGCTTTTATGTCTTGCCAGTCCAATCGTGTACACTACATACAGCCCTTATTACATAGCTTGATTTGGTTTTCGCTGCATTCATTTTCAGGTATACAACATCAAACATAGCATATATAATAGAAATTTTACTTTCGTGTCGTTCATAGGTATCTGTATTTATAACGTATTATTAATGACATTGGCGGATGTAAAATTCTTACGGAAAATGGCCTTCATAGGCTTCAGTTTTAAGATAGTAGCGCCTTTGCATGCTGATGATTTCAAGGGGGATGAATAATGGCAAGATGGTAATAGCAGCAGGTTGTTCGATGTGACGTCGATAGTAAAAGTCACGGAGAAAGCAGAGACCTAGTAATTTCCATAATTAGTCATTAATTTCTCGACAACCAGAGTGACAATTCCCCAAAGACCGTTGCGTTCCAAAAACATACCTACACTTACACATTACACTATGTAGAGCTTTCTCCTTTTTCCAAGCAGAAAGCACAACTGGGGCCTAATAGCGAAACAAGCATAGACATAGCATATTCTATATGTGTAGAACTTCTGTCCCTTTCCAATTCTATTGATGTGGGAGAAGAAGTGTCAATTTCAAAGGTTATATTTGATTACTATGTGAGTAATTAGAACGGAAAGATTCTCCGTGACAAGAGCCATCTCAGAGGAAATCAACGTAAAGGAAAGTGAACGTAAGGTAGTCCAATATTGCTTGTCACATTTGGTGCATTATATTGCGTTTTAGTATCGGAGCGTACTTTTATGTCAGACTTGTTAGCGTTGGAATGATCTAAGCTGCTTGAATAGTCGCTGATTAGATTTCAGTATGATTGTGAGTTTAGAGTTTATTTTAATGTAACTTATTGGAATATTGCTACAAACAATGGGTCAATTTTGCTTTGGCTTTCTCAGGAACTTTAACCCTAGGATGGGGTAATGTGTGATGAATGATAATTTTAAAATAGTTAAAAATTCATTCAAATAAAATCAATTATGAATAATATAAATGATGCTTTATGTACTACACAATAATGTAATGTATTTTTATCTTCCATATAGCATCTTAATAGGGGCAAAATACAAATGGCATTCCAGTCTTTTTACAAGCATACCTACCTATGCATGATTCGGAACACTGCCGAATTAGGATAGTAAGAAAATGCACTTTATAGCTTTTCCAAATTGCTTAAAAACTGGCGACGTCACTGTTTTCAACTTAATTCATTAATTTAACTTTGTTATCACTGAAATAATTAAGCAAAAACAAATGATCTGAAATACGGGCTTTCAGATAACATTAATTTTCGTTTTACAGCAAGCGATTAATAACGGTATTATCAGTTGGTTTAAGTTAAACAAACGAGTGCATGAAAATAATTCAAATAATGTTTATCGTGGTTCTTCGTATATTTACATTCATGATTGTACCGAAAGCAGAAAGTTGTAAAAGATACGGGTAAATTGAGTCAGTTATTATCACTAAATCTTTCCCAATGATAGATAATACTTATAAATTAGAGATTTAAATACATATATTGCACTATCTGACAAAACCTGTAATTTGAAAGCTCTTTTCATGTTGAACCACAGGCATCTTGTGTACTTCATCTCATCCCATCCTCTTACATTAAACTCACGACAGGGCAGAAATGTATACTTATCGCATGGTTTCAAACAATCAACTGCTTTACGAACGTGTAAATCTATATGGTAGAAATATTATAGTCGCATTTGGCTATGTAAATAATGCAAAGCCAAAGTTTAATGTTCGGACACATGGAGAAAATGTAGTTCCTAAATCAGGGAACTTTGGCTAGAATAAGAAGACTAAATACGTGCGTACCTAAATATATAAAAACAGCGTTTCCTTTAAGGTGGACAAAGTATAGCATGCACCCATTTTCCACTTTTCTCTTTTATTACCATTTTGATATAGAATAATTAAGCTTTTCTTATCTTTTGTGTGAAATTGCGTCCTAATTATCTCCTTCCTTTCACTTACTTTTGTCTTGTCCTTGCAAGGCAAATTAGGTTGTATCTCCAGCCGAGAAAAGACATTTAAACCGGAGGGAGGGGTGGATAAAGATATTCCCGCAGCAAAAGTTGATTTTCCTGCTATCATTTTACTTTTCACATGAGCGTGTTTTGGTCGACTTTTGTTTGTTCGTTTTCTTGATTTTCCTTTATAACGTTCCTTGTAGAACACTTTTTATATTTACAAAATATCAACTTTTTGACTATTAGTTTTATTTGTGTATTGTACTATGGAAGTGACAGAAACGGTTCATAGTTCAGATAACTGCAATATATCTTAGTATACGAAACACACAAATTTAAGTGTAAAAGGTATGTGCATAAAAATTGTATTCTATGGATATGTGTTTATCCCGAATTTTCCAGAACTCTGCAAATCTTGACTTTATATGTTTCTTGCATGTCGCATTTTGTATTTGCAATTTGCGTTGTAGTTTTTGTGAGAAGTTTTTAAAAATAACAGGCATCAACAAAATTGCTGCCTGCATCAAATCGCTTTTCATTCTGTTTCAAGGTCTTACGTTTACAGCTAACTACGAAACTGATTTTGTAGAAGATATTAAGCTTATCACGCATTCATTTTACAATCAAACATAAACTGAAAAGCTGTATGTACACCTACGTGTAGTTTCTGATTGAATGCAGAGCTAGAGCTTGACTTTTTAAATACCAAATATGCTAGATACTATTTACAAGTATTTAGTTATTTGCAAATATTTTTACTTAAATATATACACATTGCATCATAATGATGCCTTTACTTTTGCTTAGAGAGAGATATAGATTAGATATAATACAAATGCTCGTTCAATTGCAGTAAGATTAAAGACATTGGTATTGGCAAACAACGACTATTATTTGATCTTTATAGTTCTTTGATTTGAACAAAGAAATGATGAAACGGATGTGTTTTTCAATCTTTTTCATGTATTGTTTGCATTGAATTCAAAATGAGAACATAATTTTAAAACCAATAGATTTATAAATACAGTTTTAAGGTATGCGATACAAAATCAAATAGTGAAATGATTGAAAAGGCTATTGCGAAATGTCAGAAAAACGCATGGAGCTTTTCAAGATTTTCTTAAAAGGGAGGAAATAAGAATACTGAAGATCTATTGGAATCGAAAGGTAGTATGACTATACAAAACGGACGAATGATTTGGAAACCAAAACTGGTAGCTGTAGAATGAAGGATCATGTAATGTAATATGCTACTCATAGAATCAGTATGGTCCGTGGATGTGACTGTATGAATCGTTGTTCGAAGTAAAGATAAAGAAAGGAACGGAAGGAAAGAATGAATAAAAAACGAGAAATCAGTTCCTGGGATTTTACCCAGTTGTTCCAATTTTCCACTCTCAACGAAACTATATCTTGGTTTTAAAACTCATATTCTGTTTGATACATACCAGAAGTACGTATATATACGTAATACATTCTATACCTACTTCATTCTCGTTACTCTTCTCTTCACCTATCTTTATCAGCAAAGCGCCTACCTTCATAGTTTAGGTTTTTTTGCGACTGATGCGTGCGTAACTTTTCTTGGCTGTGTCGACAACATTTTGAAAAGGAAAGCCTGAAGGCATAGCTAAAACACACTTTGAACTGGAATGATAAATGAAATAAAGTTTGCCAGAATCTATACGCTCTGTTTTGTATTTCCACATATATTTGCTCTCCTTGTTTGTATATCAGTAGTTGCTGAAAATTTATAATAATATTTTTTGTTGTTTTGTGCTTAAGTCTGCTCTTTTTCATGTTTTTGTTGTAAACTTGTTACTATCTGTGTATGTATACCGACTGGAATGTTGAAGCGGGATGGATGGGAGAGTTCTTGGAATATAAAAAGTATACATTTTTTTCTTCCCTTTATTCTCTTAATAATAACATGTTCATGGGAGGTGAAGGAAAAGAAAGATGGGAAAGGTTGATCGGTAGCAGTTTGTCTCGTTCTTGTAAGCCTAAAGCTTTCTTTCATCTATTAATATTGAAAAGGGAAGCAAAGAGTCAAAAAATAATACAGCCAGGAATCTATCTACTTTTTTGAGTTGGTTTGTCTCTTTTGTGTATGTATGCACATAATGATGGATGAAAAAATTATATTTATCTGTGTGTACTCTAAACATTTTTTATCCACGAACAGACGCATATAAATTTTTACTACTTATATCAGAGTAGCGTTATAATATATCTCCTACACATTACAACACAAGCAGGAACCACAACAATGCTGCACCACCACACACAATCAATTTCATTCCAATACATTTTTTCTTTCCCTATTTCGCAACGGCGGTTTTTGGAACGAAGGCATATGGAGAGACAAGAGCAGACAAAAACAGATCAGACATGATAAGTGGCTATATGATGCAATCCATTTATTCATTGTTCAGTTCAGTGTCATTTTATGAAAAACATATCCTCCTTCTTTTTTCCTGCATGTTCTTTTCTCATAAATGTTGAAAAAGTGAGTCAAGCTACTAAGTTGAAAAGAAAACAGAGCATGTCGTAGATCACATGATTCACATGCATTTTGTATTAGTTGGGACCAAGCCATGGGTATCTTTAAAACGAAAAGCCCAATTCGTTTCCGCCAAGTCGATAATGCTAATACAAAACTAACTTTTACATATCAAATAAAAAATCTTAGAATTAGATCATTACACCATGATTAAAGTGCAGTGGTTTTGGCACTAACTTTACTTAAAGCTGATCTGATTGGTGATGATAATATCAGAATCCTTACGTTCTAAAATTACAATGATTCTAGAGTTCAGTTAATGTTAATCTAAGTAAGCTGTAGAAAAACTATTGGATGATATTTGCATTCAAAATGATAGGGCATGTATTAAGTGTCTATTAATAAGAATATATACATCCAGTCCCATTCCAGAGGTGATTTTAAGGTTTCAGGGTTTCATTACCCTTAAACCTTCTCATTCCCAAGTGCGTAGTTGTTTATATGTAGTAGTCATTATAATGGCACACTAGGGATAAAAAAATAGATTTATTTTTTCTTTAAAAATACTACCTACTTTCTTCAAAACTACTTACCTCAAAGTGGTCCCAAGTCTCATAAGTAATGAATAAAATACAAGGATAAGCTCACAAATGCACATCTTTTGAAGATTTGGTTGTTTGTAAATTTCGCTCCTTTTTTAGTTAAGTGATCATGTATAGAAGTGAAATCTGTCTTAGAACTGAGCTATTCGCAAACACTGCATATTTCATGGCAAAAAGATCAAGGTATATCTGTAATCCACCGTGTACGCCAACGCATTGTATCCAGTGACCTACCTAAAAGGGATTTACGGGGAAAATAAGAGCATATGTACAGAGAAGATTAAAAATGCGTGTACACAAAAACATTCTTTTTCCCTTCCAGGAAAACTCTTTTTTACTTTCTACCTCGTATATTTTCATTCTATTAAGACATCATTGTCCTCGTCCCTCAATACCTTTTAGATGAAGGTGATAGTATGACGTAACTATTTTGTATAGCTGCCATTGTTGATGGGCCCATACCGATGTATTTGTCTCTCTGACACAACATGTCTCTGATAATAGTATATTCACTAATACTGCAGTGAGTAATTAAGAAGTTTACTGCTGGAGGTGAAGAGAAAAGTGTCAGCTTGACAGTTTGCTGGCAGCTTGTAGATAATCAAACCTGTCTCATATAAAAAGGTGTACTACTACAAGTATCAACAACAACAGCTACAACCCAGGAGAAAGGAGTTATTTAGTTTACTACTCTAGCTTGCTAACCAGCTGCTGATGTCATAGTAGAAAGGTAAGGTGAGTGAGAACATAATATATAAATCTGCTAGGAACACACAGAGGAGAACACGCGAGTATAATTGCACGGATCAACCCCTTGTTTTCTCTTAATAAAGACAATCAATCATTCTGAAAGCTAGCTTAGTTCAACGTTGCTCTGAGCGAGAGGGAAAAAAGAGAAAAGACAATGGCTCAGCTCATTGAATGTGTGTAGCGGAGGTGGTAGTGGTGTTGTGATAGGATAAAAAAACTACCGCATACTATACCTAATTCTATATGAACAATGGCAGTGTGAATGGCACTAGGAGAAACTTAACTGGATGGCTGAAAACAGCCTCCAGTATCAACTCAACCTCAACATTCTATTAGCCTCACTCTCCTATAATACACACATTACATGTTTATTTAGGTAACTAGATGCTTCCGGGAATGAAGACTCGTGGAGAGGAGATGAGTTCAGTCACAGGAGTAGCATCCATTTTTTATCTGTTGTGCTTTCTCCAATTCACTTTGGACTAAACTATAACTATTGCCTTTAATAATAGATATATTTGTCTAAATGGAGTTACAGGTGTGCCCAGCAAAATTGTGTATTCCATTAGACCATTGTTATATTTGCGACGTACTATGTATGCTATATAGTTTGTAAACTATTTTGGTTTTCCGTTTTCGTATTGTGTCTTGCAGTCTTCACAGTATTTTGTACTTTAAAACGCTTCAAACTAATTTTACCTCACAACAAATTAGATGCTAGCCAATTAATGATTCATGGGGCATAGACATGCATTCAATCTATCTATATTATACTAAAAATAAATATTATCATTCCTGATAGATTGTGTATTTGTTAACAATATATGTTGAACTACTACTAAAAGACTTTATAAAACCATTTCCAACTACCACACAGGCTAGAACAGAACATCATAAAGTGTACCTCACAGTCAAGAAGAAAAGAAGAAACCCAGTGTGCTACATATTAGATCCAGATACATCACGCTGCCATATCCTCCTCTTCCCTCCCACATTCCATTGTGCTTTCTTTCACATTTTACGAGGAGCTACTTGCAAAAGTTTATTAGCAAATTTTTTTACCATAAATCTCTCTTAATAGCTTCATAAAGTCTCAGCTCATTTTTGGGCAACCCCTTTTTCTTCCTGACAGTGCCCATCAAAAGCTCATTTTCTGCAAGTAGTAGTAACCTGTTTCAATACTATGAGATGACTTCCATCTCTGCTCAGTCATTGAGGTTGTGCCATTTTCTCATTTCTCTCCGGCCTTCTCTGGCTTTTTACTACTACAAAGTATTTCCTATTTATGTAGGTGTGTTGCTTATAAGTTAATCATTCTATGTATCTAGATGAGAATGCATAAATTTCGCTTGCATAGTTTCATTAGGGTGACATTTTCAGGTAGAGAATCTTTTATGAGCCTTGTCAACCTTTTATAGCGCCGCCTACCGACTTGCATTTTGTTGAGAATGTGATTAATTTTTACGTGAGAACTATAAACTAGCCATTGTTTACGTCAACATTGTATATTACCTGAGTAGGTGAAACATTTTGATAAGGACAATTGCAATATAAGCATCTATCAATAGTTTTTGTTGTTTTGAATATAAAGTGTAAATATTTCCAAGCATCTGACTGATTGTGAACTTTAATATATGCACAGATTTAAAAATTTAACTGATATGTAACTATTTAGATATACATACTTATATTCGAGCTCTTGATGATAATGATTTTACATTCGATATTTACTCAAAAATATCTTTTAGCAAAGGGACAATAAACTTGAGGAGGGAAGGAAAAAATATTTTATTACCAGGCAAGCGTGCGTTTTTATGTATAAAAGTTTAAACGAGTATACGTATGTATATTTTGGTAAAGCCAGGCGCTATGTACATATAATATTTCAGTATAAAAAGATTTTACTATTGACAAGCCGGTAGAGAATATAGTATAGTCATTTCCCTAAAATGTGAATAAAGTTGTTTTGCTTCAAACAAAAATGAACGATCATGATCTTTCCAAACTTATCTTTGAGGTCAACTTTTTTCCGCTTACGGGGCATTTAAATTATGTCCGAGTGCCTCCTCCCAGTTGCTTTTTTCCTGTGTAAAACTTTACAATATTACGGCATATAAATGTAAGTACGTAAATATATACAGGCACTTTTTTGTTACCGTTTAATGCAATTTATTGCATACCATGTGCCATATGTGTGTACTTATTTTGAGTGAAAATGTTTAATGTTTTTCTGTTTTTACTCGCTATGAATTCACAAAACTTGAATGAATGAATAAAGGTAGAAATGAACACTTTTTCCAGTGGTTTCTCCATATAATACGTGCTAACTAATACAATATTCTGGTTGCTCGCGTTAAACATAGTAGTCTTAAGTAGGCATAATGACTGTAAAATTTGAGCGAAAGGTAAAAGCCAAGGAGAAAACTTGCCTTTTTTCTCAAAGTCAGCGGCCCACACTGGAAAACGGAAAAGTGCAATTCATATTTCCCATATGATTCAAACTTAATGTATGGCTCAGTCTACACTCAGGAAGTATATTTTTTGTACGACATTTTATGACGTTATTTTTATGGCAGTCAATTACCTTTTTCTGAGAACATATAGCATGCTCAATATAAAATAAACTGACATGAATGAAGTCATTGGTTTGCTAGTTTTTTATTGTACTTATGTGCGTACTGTGAATGTTGTGTAATATCAGATTCGTTGTTCTGTTTAAATTTCTGTATAAAATCTACCACTCTATTTACTCCGTTTGACATACTGGCAGCAACGTGTAACGGAACATTGTTTTTACGTCCCATACAGTATTGCATGGAGATAAATATTTTTATTGATACAACTTTATTTTGGTAAATGTGTGGCGATGAGGAATGTGGATGTGTGTACAAATGTTGTACCCTTTAAGTTCATGCTATAAAATTGAACATGAACTTGAATTACTTCGGCTGAATTTTGGTGTCGACCTTATCGTCGCTAAACTAAAGTTCTAGATTGGACGCTTGTTAAAGCATATACTAAACAAATGGTTAAAGTTAACCTTTTGCTCATTGTTGTGTGCAATTTCATCATTCAATAATGCCATAATGCATATAAAATAGGTATTCAAATTATTTGTTCAGTTACATTTCCACACTTTCTATGAAAATGATCAAGTATATTCTGTTCTCTGTCTGTTGTACTAAAGCTGCTGAATAGAAAGATGAAGGGTAGGGTAAAATGTAAATTTTGATTGCATACATTACAATGAAGTTCGAGAAGGTCTACTGGGAAATTCTACATTATGATTTTCCGTTGTTTCATAATTAAACTTTTGTTTATATGAACACAAAGCAACAAAGCACTCAGCTTGCAGTTCCTAAGCTGGCCTCATTTTAGCCGGTTGATGTGATGATACCTTATTATTCCGAAATAGTGATATTTCGGCTTCTGCAAACCAATGAAGCTTGTTAATATTATTATCATAAGTCATGAAGCTCATTATACCAACAACAAAGATGCCTGACATCAAGAAATATGCATATAAAAATCTTTACCTCACTACCCGTCGATGATTTCTTGCATTTTGGCACGTAAAGAGAACATTTATATTTGGTAAAGGAGCAAATTCGTGATAGTAAAAGTGCATGTGCATTTGTTGAAAACTGAGTCATTTTGGAATTTTATTATTGAACTATATCATGACAGTTCCGTACCGCATGCATCCACAGATTGTTAATTTATAAAAACTGTTAAAGTTTGATATTTTCAAATATAGTTAATTTGAAGGATTAATGCTGCAATTAAAGCAAATGCACATTATTTAACGAGACATTACATTGATAGTTTTATTACAAAAAGTATAACCAGTATAAGTTTTATTAAACTGACAACACACATATGCCAGCGTAACCGTTTGAATTAAATAATATTATATCAGAATAAAGTGAAGTAAAGGAATGTTGCAAATGAAAGTCACAAATACTTAAAGAGTTTAACTTTCGTTGTACTTGTTAAAGTGACAGTGAAGCAACAAACTCATTGCTGTATTCATTTGTTGACGTATCGTTGTACCCCTCCTTTTATGCTTCCTTCATTCTTACCCATAGCCAAAAATATTCTCTTTTCCACAAAAGTAAGATCTTTTCAAATCTTTCTTTCTTCTTCACATTTCTTATATATTTCAGTATTTTTTCACAAAGAAACACCCGATTTCTGATGATACACCCTGTCTAAACTAAACCACCAACTTTAACATTTCGATGTCTTCTTTCCTTACAAACACAATACAAACCGCAAGAACATTCCGCCTCCTCCGATTGTAAACATGATCGCAACAGAGGAGACCGTGTTAGTGGCAATGACTCTGTTGTATTTACTATGACGTGATAGTGATGATGATGATGCTATATAAAGAAAACATTGAAAAGCTTTCAAAGTAAATACTTCACTTAACTCATCTCATTCTGACTTCTATTCTACTGGGGTAAGCAAAATGTAATGATAGGGGATGAATGAGGTGAGGGTTGAAATGAAACCAACGCTTTTTTCCGTTTTGATAATGGAAAAGCCTTTTCACAAATAGAATAAAATTCCATGAGGCTTGTCATTTCATCCGTTTCTTTTTTAATACGATACAAACAACGAGGGTAAACAGTATCATTTTTATAATAAATTTGATACATTCGCTCACAACCCCTCTACCTATTGTAGGTAAAATGTATTTTTGACAATTTGCTGTCTGGATTTTCATTATCACAGTTTTTCAGAACTTGTCAGCGGAAAAAATGTGGAATGATTACAGATTACATAAATATCGAAAATGTTTGTACTGAAATTGAAAATAGAAACATTCCTTAGCTGATTCGTATTTTATTCATCAAGAAAAAATCATTTAAATATCATCCAAATTTCGTTCACTTAATATCCAGTTTATTATAATTTAACAACTTATCGATGGCTTACAATGTTGCATCTTAATCAACACCAACAGACATTCAGCTCATTAGACTTTAGCATATAATGATCGCACTTACTGCGAAGTTAGGTATATCGTTAACAATTTGCTGCATAATATTCCCAGTAGTTAAGCATGCTCTTTTAGAGATTATAAGAAATTATTGTAGAAAGTAAATGCATAAAGGACGAAATGCGCATCAAAATCTGTAAAAGTCCATTCCTGGCTTGCAACCTGAATGTAAAATTTCCTGTGCATAAGACGTACGCATCAAATTATTGAGAGCACAGTTTACTACATTCGATGAGTTTTGTATAGATTGATGGAATATAGACCACAGAAAGTCTAAATGAAAAACGCAGTACAGTTTCTTGATGTTCGAATTCCATCAGCAGTCGTCTTTCTGTTGGCTTTGGTTAACCTAGTGTCAACCTAAAAATTCCAAAAGCGTAGGTTTTCTGGTGAATTCTGTTGCATCAAAATACGAGGTGTGCTTGTAGCTTGTCCCGGTTTTTTGTTAACGGTTTTATGGTGTTAGTGTATATGCAAATCCAATGTCTTTTCAGTTTCTACAAAGATAATCTGCAACACGTATAGCTATTGCGGAACAACTTTCGGGCTCTGAAAACCTTTACAAGTCAGATGGACTTTGATAGAACCTGTTTCTTGATGTTGAGATGAGTAAATGTGAAATTTTCCCTGACATTTCCACTCTTATATGTAGAAGATTGTTCATTTGTCTCCTCTATTTTGGGAGACAATCCATGCAAGAAAGTTTATAGAGTGAAACGCCATATTATTATATCAACTAGACTGATAGAGGAGCCTACAATGTGTAAAGTATAAACAGTAATTCTTCTTATCTTATTTTCGTTGCCCTCTTTATGCTCCTCTCCCTTTTCTTCCTATCCCACTTCATTTCTCCATTTTCTATTTTAACATTCTGTTGCGTATCTCTCATTACAGCGGCATGACGATGCATGTTTCACTTGTGTAATTTTACTTTCACTTCTTCCTCGTCCTCACATTTTCACTATTTCACTTATTGTTAATTCAACAACACAGCCGACGTACTACGCAAACTGCCACAATTGAAGAGTAACAACAAGAATATGAACATAGGTTACTTCTTCACCCGCTTTCGATTGACTTGCGTTTGCTATCGCGCGGCTTCCTTTATTTTCCACCATTGTCACACGCCAGAGGAGCAATTCACCTTGGTTCCGCTGCATCGCGTTTTGTATTCCACTTGACTTCAAAGTGAAAATCTTATCAAAAGCTAGTCACACAGTCACAAAGACAGATAGAGTGTGAGTGTGTAATATTAGAGGAACCAGTTTTTCTCATTCAAATTATCATTGTATATCAGTGATAGGTCTATAAAAGCAACCATTTTCTTCCCTCTAGCTTGATCATCTACAAACGTTTTATGTCTTCATATAGAATGGATGGAACATCAACGAACCGACTGACTCTTTTGATTCCTTCGCATCAAATCAAATTTCTTACCGTCCCTGTCTATTTTGCGTAGTTGAATTATAAAATCTCCATTTAAACTAGCCATACCGTCTGGGAAATTAACTTTATCAGAGAGAAAGAGAGAGAAAGTTGATGGCTTTCTCTTTAGAATATCATTGGAAGAGGAAAGTAGCATTGCATTTTCTTAAACATAACATACGTATAATGCGTGCCTTTGTTTATACCTATAAAGTATAGAACATAGAGCATCTCACCACATGTAGTTAGGAGAAAGTGTATCTTGAATGTTGTTAGACATGCACATGTAATAAGTATGTGGAACGAAGACTATTAACATCTTGGCTTTTAAGACAGCAAAAGGGCAAAACCTTTTCCATCAACTTTGATTTCTCCTTTATGCACTTTACCTTCCTTGCCTACTTCACCAACTTCGTTTTTTACAGCTTTTTATACGGTTTCATGCCATTATTATGTAATGTAGCAGGCAAAGAGAGAACCGACACACAAACATTCATGAAGAGAAAAAAGAATCTCACCAGGAGGTGATTCTGCACTGCAATAAGAAAAAACTATATAAAAGGAATGCACGTTTTAGTGAAGACATTCATGAAACAAGGAGAAGAGACAGGGGATGAACAATAGATAGAACAGCTCTCTCGTTGTAATTCTTGGTACAAGTCAAATTGGTTCAATCCATGTCACTCTTTTCTTTTTTAAGTGAGAAAGGAGTGTCGTGTCATGTTGAAGTGAGTGTATTATGATGCAAATATCGTGAAAAGAGTCGTTTATGAGCCTGGTAACAAGACAATGTTGGCGTGATAGGTAAACTTGCTAGAAAAAAACGCAGACGATTTGAAAATCACAACATGGTAATGCAATATGCTTCTTTCATGCAACGACTTGGCTGTGTATTTTATAAACAATCTCCGAAAAGTACATACAGATATAACCCTGATATAAAAATATAGATACCAAGTTTACATTTATGTTCTAGCACAAAGCATCCGCATCCTCTCCACAAAAATGGAACCGGCAAATGATAGATAAAAAAGGTTTTGCAAGAAAGCCGATTCCCATATTCTTTATTGTATTTTAGGTTAGAGGATAATAAACTAAATAAGGTTCTCTGGTTTGTATTTATTAAGAAACGGGCAGTTTTACAAGACATTTTAAAGAATATTGCGAAATAGAAGGAACAATGAAAACAGAATATAGGTGCATGACATGCTTTCCTAAACAAATAATATAAGTATGTAGTGCATATTGTATGTCTTCTCTTCTCATGAGTAAACTGTAAAACTGAAGGCGAAAGATATATTTTTTGTGAGTTGGCTTGTTATTTTTGTGCCATAAGGGAAAATATTGGTCTATAAAAAGACTCCAATTTGAATCTTACTTGCATCAAACTGTTTGAAGCGAAAAAGGGTGTAAAAGTTTATATTATATTTGTACACCACCACACCAAAGAAAGCAAGAAAGTGGCAAAAGAGAAGTTTACATGAAAAGAAGGCAAAAAGAAGAAAGGGGTGACACTATAAAATGTGGGTATGAAAACTCTAAAAACTGCCGTACAATGATACAATATTCTTGCACTTCCAAATACATATGGGGCACATTCACATACAGTTCGTAAGCAAGCGGGGAAGAAGAAGCTGCTCAGTTTGTCGTATGCTGTTTTTTGAACAGCGATTGTGGCATGCTTCCTTGTTATGAACACTTCATGCTAGTTTTTAGATTCGGGCAATTTTCTGTCCCTCCGCCACCACCTCCAATGCAATGTGTATTATTATGTCTTTCTCTCACACTTCTTCAGCCAGACTAAATTACATAAGCGGATAAAAGAAAAGTCTTGCAACGACGTTTACTTATACACCACATCTATTTAACAAACTAGCGCAAAGGGTACTTGTTATTACTGACTTTATATATGTACATCTATGCAGTTTGCTTACTATATTTAAGGAAGATACGAAAAGAATTTACATACATTTGGGGTTAACACAACAAATCTCTCTATTTTTAGAGCCTTTCTTCCAACCAACAACATATGAACGTTATATACTTGTGTATACATTTATATTTTGTTGTCTTTCTTTTGCATAACAAGCAGAAAGAGTTTAATATATTATAACTATGTTCCAAACTTTTTATACTGCAGTTTTCTTCCTCGCACACACTATACAAAAAACTCCCGAATCTCCTTCCAACAACAATCATCCATAAGTCTTGTCGGATGGGCAAAGAAACACTAGCAAGGTTTGCAAAAGAAGGTTTAGAATCTTAGTAATGGCTCTGTAATCATATATACAGTGAAGTAGTAATAGTTGTTATAATAGCGCTGCAAGTACAAACTATTATACCTATGCAGATTGACATCATCTTATACACTTTTGTATACTTTTTGGTAGCACAAAAAGAAGTCACTTTTACTACCGAATTTCAAATAAAAACCAAACTAGTACATAGTGGGAAAGAACTAGCACAAATTTTTACTCTGAAAAATATTACGCTCCGAAAAGATACAATAGCGGAAGTTATTCTGTGTATTTCAAAACATGAAGTCATTGACCGTTATTTTTCAAAGTTTAGATGTATTGCATTATATAACTCCCTACCGAGCAAACAGTGTACAAATTATACTGCCTTTGAATGAGGTCGTAGAAAATGTAAGCCGTTTTTTATGTTCCTTGATATCCAATCGCTACATCGAATATAAATACACTGTTGACCAAAAACTCGTTACTTTTTTGGTGTGCACTGTGATGTGTAACATTGAATTTGCTTATTTTAAGGTTATGGTAAATAAATATTTTGCACGGTTAATGCATAAAATGAAAGAAAAGAAATATGATATTGTATTAAAGTGGAAAAATGAGAGTTGGTTTGGTTTTCATATAGAGGTCTAGGTTTCTAAAGATGGACATAATAATGATGCTCAAAAAGTTAACAAGCCAGGAGAAAAGACTACTGATGTTTGTCTGCATACTGGTTTCTGAATACCTAACATACCTGCCTTGCTTACTTCCCTAACAAGATTTCCTGGCTTTTCTACATCCAAATCAACCTACGGAAATCACTCATGCATCCATTTTGAACAAGTTCTTTTTATTGGCCTTTCGTAGCGTTGATAAAATTGGATCGATTGACTTATTTTGTTCGTTACAATATTAATAGAAGGAGCGTAAAATATTTTTAGAGAGAACCCAGATAAGTGTATTCAAATATGAGAAATGAGATTTTAACTGTATCAAATCTTGTGAACAGTGAAAAATGTATAACAGTGCGATTTTGTTTTGTTTGAGCACGCGTATGACAAAATGTTAGAGTTTCTGATTTTACACAAATATGCACCCATGAATGGGGAAATGGCGCATTTAAGATTTGACGTTCATAGAGGATTATTTACTGGGAGGTGCAACTATTTGTAATGTATGTCCTAAGAAAAAGCATTTAATGCATATTTCCTCGCAGGTTGCAACTAGTTATATCGTTTTGATATTATGAATCTCCCCTTAGAGTGCTTAAGCGATATTCAGCAAATGATTTAGAGTCAGAGTACAAGCAGCAGAACAAAGCATTGCAGAGGTTTCACTCAGTTTTTGTATGGCTTACATTATTTGTACACACTTTTTTGTGACTTTTTACCAACCCCTTAACCATATAGATAACCGATGTTACTTTAGACAAGAACAACAATGTCAGTTTTACAAAGTCGCGCTTTTCGACTTGTTACAATAACACTTACCCTCTCTCTTTTTTTTCTGACAATACATAAAGGAGCGGACGATTTTCTTTCTCACTCACATGAGCTTTACACATGATCCGGATAAATCTCGGCTGATAGTTTGTCTTCAAACCAAAACCAACCTCTATACCATGTCGAACAAGGAACAAAAAGTGGTTGAGTAGGAAACTTGGAAACTAGAGTTTTTTTTGTATCTGAACAACCCGAGTGGAGAGAGAGAGAGTGAGAAAGTGAAGAGACTCTTCTCAGCTCGTACAAGACACACATTTCACTTTTTACTGTTGACATTAGTACTCCTTCCTATTTTGCTAGCATTTTTTTCATTCTTGTATGGGGTTTTCCCAATACCCGGAACTTTACAGCATATTGTCGCTCGCTGTGATAAAAATGTTGCTTTTGGCTTGTTGTGGTTAAGATTAGATACGTTTCGTATGGCTTTAGTCATAGTTTAAATGTGATTTTGCAGTGGTATGCCGTCGTAAGTCTCTTAGAAATTTGAGATATGTACGTATAATGCACCAAAAATTATGGCTTGTCAGAGGAAGTTGCCCTGAAAAGGCTTCGTTTTTGAAAATAACATGTGAAATTCTTTTTGGCATATATGCTATATTGTATTATCTCTTATCCAGTCTTTATCTCATACATCCGAATAGGTAAGATTATGGTCATGTAATCGAATTTATGAGTGCAGGCGATGAGTCACCAGTGTAAGATGGACCTATTACAACTTCCTGATCAGTTAACCATGCTTATACTGAATGTAACGGAGATTGTATTCATTTTTATTTCATATTGATTCTATCTGTTCAGAGATTATCTCTTCTGCATTTTTATGTACGTCATGACTTGGTTAATTTTGTGTTGTAAATAGCTACTTTTGCATAAAATATCTATAGAAAATATACAAGTTAAAGCTATTTTCGTCGTTATTAGTGTAGCTACAC
>JAQFYG010000081.1:0-56020 GCA_034694325.1 Entomobrya corticalis
CCATGACCTCATTTGACCCCTGCAACAAGGGGTCAAACATAGAAATTGGAGCTAGGGAGCTGAAACTTAGAACTTGGAGGTTATCGATGACGGGGAATTCAATGACAATGGTTTTTTATGACCCCATGACCTCACACTTGACCTCTAGAGGTTAAACTTTTGAAACTTATGATTTGGGGATTATAGATGATGGGGAATTCAATAAAAATGGTCCTACTCGCATCAATTACAATACCGAATAATGATAAAAGAATATGTAATATCAATTTAAATGTATATTTTTCAACCCTAATGATGTCTTCGGATCATAGGTTCATATGTTTACATATTTATTCCTTATAATGAACGCACGGCGTATGAAATAATGGCTTTCTGCTCGCTCGTCTCGTTGCTGACTACCATTGCCATGCCATCACCATCACCATCATTGATGCTTATGCTACTGACTGATGATGAGAATGATAAAAGGGATTGCAAATTACGTCAAAAGTTCTCCATCAAGCACACAACAGTCACGACGGGGACTTACAACTAGCTCACTGTCACTATATTTATATGCATAAAATGATGGAAATGAACAATGGACGTGATCCCTTTTGTTCCTATAACTTTTGCCGTTGTCGACAGAGTTCCAGACGTAGAATTACTCTGGCACAGCCTGTTATTGCCTTAACAACAACGTTTGTTCCGAAAATACTATATTTTCTCATTCTCGCTACTATTATTGAGAAATATTATGAAACATGAATAAAGCATACAAAATATGTGTATATTTAGCCAGTGAAAGATTTTTATATTTATATATAAGGCATAGGCTAAATTAATAGTGTGATATGAAAGCAACTATGCATAATATACAGTAGTAGATTGGGATTGCTGTGAGAAGAACAAGGGAGCAGGAAAAAGCCATAATGCAATAATAATGGAACAAGAGACACTAGAGTTTTCACAGTGAGAGATCACAGTCAATGCGAGTCAAGCAGCCAGCATTTTTTGTCCTTTTTCCTGTCTTCCAGTTCCAGTAAAAAAATCTTCCCCTAAAAATACTCAAAGCCTGTCACTAGTTAATAATCATCTTAATAAAAACAAAATGAGATGACGATAATGGAGGTGGTGAAGCCATTGGTGATAAAAACTTTTTGATTTGATTGAAAAGCAGTGAATTACGATGAAATCGACTAAACGAAAAAATGAGACTAGAAAATGCGACTATGATAAAACTAGTAAATTTGAAGTCCAATGCATTGATTCAAACGAAAATCAAAAGCTTCGTTTTACTATTGTACGAAACTTCACTTTTGATTTTTCTTCTTTGCAGCGTAATGAACATTTCCAGAGTGAAATCTGGCTGTTACTAATGCAGCACCACCATAATATTTTTTTAATCTAAAACTCTCATCTTTTTTCCCTTTTTTGCTTTGGCCCTTCTTGTTATAAAATTGATCTTGATCCGTTTTTGTTCCACATTAGCGACGATGTATGTATACGTATATAATCCCATTACACAATTCACAAGCCGACTTGGACTAGGCTTACTAGGCGCATACGTACATGCATGTTGGGAATTGGAAATTTGGATCCGGGATGAAAGCCGGAAAGTAGTTGTGAATGAATTGGAAACCGGGTTGTTGTTCGGATCCTGCATTTCTGTGATTCCCGTATGAGTTATTTATTATTTGCGGGCTACTTACAACAATCGTCCTTGCAATAAAAGAATGAATCAACCGTGACACTGGCATCATCATTCTCACAAAAGAGGAGAGGAGAGGAAGAGAGTAATATTCTCGTCGAACATATATTTAATAAAATGATTTTTGAGACATTTGCTACTGCCTCTCTGCAATGTGCCTAGCTTTCATTATTGAAAGGGACGGTATCATAGACGCACCGAGTACTTTTGTACTTGCACCCTAAAAAAGAAGAGCAGCATTATATATTATTTGATTTGATCACACATTATTCTATTTGCCGAATGAGTGCCCATTAAAATTTATATAAAAGTACCAAAGTACCACTGTCAAACAATATTTGGCAAAAAATAATATGGAGAGAAGACATATAAGAGTTATTAGTCGACAAGCTGGGAAATACAGTGGCGGTAGTTGTGGGGGCACTTGTAAGGTGTCCATTTACGCTTCCATATCTAGAGTTCTTTGAGAATTGATAGCAATAATTGAATCTAATCCTGAAATAAATTAATCACAGATGTCAGGTTAACATGTTATGCATATTTTCTACTTATAATACCTTACCTTACATGTTTCTGACATGCTTCATTATAAATGGATATACCTAAGTACATTCATAATATTTTTGTCAAATAAAAACATCTTTTCATCTTATACTTATAATCACGGTATTGCTTGCTGCTGCGGAATTGCTGCACCCACTTGTGTCTAAATATGATGACGATGATGTTTAATTACTCATAAATGAAAGGATACAGAAAAACGAAAAGAAAAATTAGTAAAAAAAGAGTTTGCCAACTAAAGGAATTGAGAGAAGATGATAAGGCGCTTGTAATGCTTTTAGTGGATAATAATAATGAATACATGTTGTTTTTATGATGATGAATAATTGTGACGCTTGTTCTGTTTCATGCATGAAAGGAGAAGAGCAGCAGCAGCTGGACGGCTGTCTGCTGACGAATCTGTATGCAACATTCATATCTATATAGCAATATACCATTTTGAATGAATGTCTAGAGATAAAAGTTCAAATTGGTCAGTCAGTCATTCAAACTAAAGCAGTAACAGAAATGTTGATGACGATAATACGCTGTAACTAAGGTGCGCTTTGTCCTTATTAATTTAAGCATTTAAAATAAGTGCAACATTATACTATTTAGTCTACAAGTGGAAGAAAAATTAGGGAAACTGTTAAATTGGTCATATATATATTTTTGATAATGATGATAATATGATGTTTCACAATAAATATTATAATTACCTTCATTATTTATTACTTAGTTTTAATACATAATAATATTGATTCCATAAAAATGATGAGTAAAAAGAAAATAGGAGAGATGACGATGATGAAGAAGAAGATGAAAATGATGATGAACGGGGCTGCGCAGCTAACAAATCACCTTTTATTCATGACGACGATGACTGATAAATAATGGTACATCATTAAGCTTGTCTTCTTGATTCATGGATATTATGATGTCTCTTGTGTATGTGTGCAGTGTTTTCTTTATGAAATGTTCAGTGCATTACTATATTGTGAAACAGTAATAAAAAAGGTGAGTGGTGGTAGTTGTTGCTAGTTTTTGATGGTGGTGGTGGTAGTTAGCGGTGGTGGAAATATGTGAAAAAGCTTGTTTTTTAGCATTTTAAAGAATGGCATAAAAAAGGTAATACACTATAACGCATACCTACTTGCAAAGACTCTCACTCAAAAAGACAGGCATATGTCCTGTCTTTCTCTCTCTCCGCCAGTCGCTCTTTTTGCCATTACAATCATCATCATCGCCATAAACTGCTCTTTTTTCCTTTTTTTTCTTGCAAGCAAGTGTAAGTGTAAGAGGTTGAGGTCAACATTAAAAGCCATCAGCTCAGACACTGTTGCCGATGTTACCATAATCATCATCATACTTACTTGGTTCGCAGCTTTGCCAAGAGATAATATGTGATAGGAGGATGATCATCGTCATCCTATTCCTAGTTGTCGTCTTGAATGGGTTGTTGCAGAAAGCAGTGAACATTTATTCATTCTGTTTGAGTCTCTGTAATTTGTATACTTAATATTTAATGTATTGCCCCCACAATTATAATATACTTTTTATAGGTAAATGGTCATACTTTATGTGAAGAGTTAAGCTTTTGTGCACTTTACAATAAAAGCAAAAAAATAAAATATAAAAACCCTGGTTGTCTAGGCCTCCAGTAGTAACCACGACTACGACTACTTGATTTTGCAACATGATGCGATGGTTAACATTTTTGTAGTTTGCTGATTCACATGAAGGCTGTTTACTTTTTACTTACCTCTCCATGTAGTAAACTCAGTCCGCTTTTGTGATCGGCAAATAATGACCAGTTCTTTCAAGCAGAGAATTAATTACTGAAAATCGCTTTGTATAAAAAGCTACCAATATAAAAATGACTTCTACAAACAGTACATGCATTTGATATATAATATGTTGTAGAAACCTTTTCATTTGACATTTGGTCCTTTTGGATTACAGAATCCAGTTGGTGGTCCAGAAGCAAACAAAAATATTTTATCTACTTGTAAAGCCGATAATTGCAATATTATTATTATTTCATGTCAAAAATTTCAAAGAGCTAACAAAAGCTCATTGTATGTATAATCTTTTTTTCTAATGTATATTGTTGCTTCTGTAGCTGCTGCGTCTCAGCCACAAATTATTTAGGGAGGAACAATAGAAGACGAAAATAAAAATATTCTCCGTGATACTTATATTCCTTTCCTGTCTCTTACTCTCTTATTATCATCAATACGGGCTTATACAAGGAAACAGAATGAAAAGGGAAATGAGTAGAACAAAGATATTGTAAACCCTGCTACCCAATAAATGACGGAACCATACCAACTTCTAATACAATTGCTTTCCAAAGCAAGAAAAAGGAGTGAGAAATGAAAAAAAATGAAAATATTTCGGATGTTGTGAAGGACTGATTGAAAGAAGTTTAATGCATCATGAAGAAGTTTTAACAACGCCAGAACAGCAGAAACACAGTGTGTCATGATGTACACACAAGCGTACCTTACGAAACACATTATTATAACGATCCTTATTTTCTACAAAAAAAGAAGCACATCAAGTCCGTGCCATTGTTGATAGTTGATAGGGAAAATAGGGATATATTTATGGTATGTATGTGTGAATGTGTGCTAAAGCATACATACATGTGAGAATTATGGAGTATACGGTGTGATCACGAGGATAAGAGATACCTATGTGAAAACACGAGATGTGCTACTTATGAAGATGATGATGACGATGGCTATGATGAAGAATAGGAAAAAATAGAGATGATGTTTAAATGTTGACATACTATTTCCTCTCTTTCTCTCCCCGTTCGTCGCCTCGAGGGGTAGCTATAACAACGCGCAACGTTGACGAGAAACGAGAAGATGAAGAAGAACATAAGGCTTTTTCCATTCACAATTCACATAATAAATTGCATTGTTCACGTTGTCGGGGAAAAAAATATTTATGCTTCCCCATCTCATTTCAATTGTGCTTTGTGCTTTACTCCTCCATTTCAGCTGACTGACATTGACAACAGGGAGATATGCTAAAATGTTTCTCTAGTACTTACTCAGGGAGAACTATTAGAAAATAAATAGAATTTATAATGAATGCTCATTATTATGTGCCAGTTTGCTACATGCATATAACTGATATAACCATAAAACTATATTATTTCCCAAGTTTCCTTTCTTTCCTTCATCTAAGGTTACGTCGCTTTTATCGTGGAATTGAAATTCTGATTAGATGATATATTGTTTGATTTTGGATTACTCATGAAATGGATATAGTAGGTGCAGAAGTAGGAAATACGGCATTGTGTACTAGCTGTATGAAATCCCACGGAAATAATCTGCACTCCCTTTGCGCCAAGTACTTTTAGGTAAACCAAGATCAGGTCAAATATTTATTTCGTGGCAATGTGACATTGGTACAATTCCCACTGACATAAAGTATATGGCCAAACAGATACTCATATGCTTTTTTATTGCAACTTTTAGTACAAGTAAAATGTGAAATATGCAACCCAATACGAGCATTAGCAAAGCAGCAACTCGTTTAAATATGAAGGACGAACACGTGAACTTTTATAAGTAGTAAAACTGATCCTTCGTGTTTTATTGTTCCCAGAGCAAAAAAGAACCAGGTGCCTTAAATAATGTTTTTATTTATTGCTATTAGGTATCTTGATCGTGAAATGTTGTATTGGACAATAGCACACTGCTTTTTCACATGACAGAAACCAAGAAAAGTAGTTAAAAGTTGAATATAAAAGGAAGCTTTTAAAAATACCTATTTCAGTCGTAATATCTGAGACCAGTCGTAAAATCGCATGTTGCTGGTTATTTACACCCTACCTTCCAATAACGATCTTGTCAAGAATATTGTTTTTTTTTGTGTCACAATGTAAAAGTACGTGCCACAGGTCATGCAACTGCTGTAATAATACGGTAAACAAGATTGCCTGGTGATTTTATAGTGTTCTTAAACGTCAATACGAGGAAATTTTTCATCTTTGGATTCTGCATCGTTTTTTCCTTTCTTTTAAAGCGTACGCGACTCGCTTTGGTACATCATAAAAATTTTAAAAGGCATCTCGTTACCCTTGACACGACAAAGCTCTTTTTCTGTAGGTGCTTCTGGATCTTTGCTTTTACTGAACCGAAACTTTTATGGCATAATAATGTTCTGCATGGCTTATAATGCACACGCTCTATGAACAATATTTTGCTCTTTTGCTCCTTTAAAAAAATATATCTTTTAGAATTTATTCAATTCTTCCAGGAATGGTTGAAATAAATTAAAAGACTGTAAATCTAATGAGGTAATTTAAAATCCTTATTGACTGGTGACATTTAAATGGCATTTTTACAATAACAGTTTATTGTCTATCCTGTAAATTCAAGAGATAGTAAATACTTGGGGCGATTTGATAATGGGCTCAAAACCTTCCATTTGTTTTAATAGTATTTGTTACTCGCTGTTTAGCATAATAATTGGTAAAATCAGAACGCTTTCTTTGAAACTTACCCATATTCGCGTCAATACATATCATTTTATGCTGAAGACTTGAATTTCTTGGTTATTTCTTATTTATAAATGATATTATAATGCTGTATGTAGTAGTTTCTCATCAATTTATTGCGTTTAAAAGTAACGGTTGTCATGTATGAATGAAATCTACTAAATGCAAACATAACCGTTACAAGCAAAGCCGAGCCGAGTTTGGAAATACCAGATTTGATGAAATCCGAAACTTTCCGAAAGTCGACAGAACCTTACATGTGGTTTTGCTCACCACTACAACTATTTTTTAGAAGCTGCATTTGTTTTATTTTGACTCTTGAGATGAGTAAAAATACATGTGATAAATTCATTTTAACTTCTGTTAGGAGACATTAACTTGATTGGCAGACTGGAAATTGAAAGATTCAAAGCTAAATAATATTCTGTTCTGCTTGGATTTTTGTTAAAATAGCCTCAAAAACAGGCATATATTTTGTGACAATGAATCTCTTTCAGTAATCAATAGAAAATAAACTTCTTCAGTTATGAAAAATTCAAGCAGAATCTGAAACTTTTACGAAGGCAAACTATCCAGCAGGCATACTTTTCTGGATCAAATGAAACTATCTCAGGTATGAAAACTTTAAGATTTGCTAGACTAAGACTTTTTTGCTAAATTTGCTATTGCATCTTTTTTACCCCACTTCGTGTGTTCTTCTACTTATAAATATGCGTGCATATTATTCAGCAAGCAACCAGCAACATCAACCCACTACACAGAGAAAAAAAACATTTTAAAGATCTGTAACTATCGTCATCTGTGAAAAATCGTGGTATACACACACATTGTGATGTTATATTTGAACATCCAGTTTCATAGTAACTCATAGATGTCGCATCCAATAGCCATTGTTTCTATCGTGAAAATGCCAACTAGTCTTGACTCGAAAGTTTTACCGATATTGGATGAAGCAATTTTTCGCATGTCATTTAAGTGACCAGATAATTTGCAAATGTAAATAGAATAAAAACGGAAATCATTTTCAAGTAGTAATAATAACACATTTATTAAATAACTAGGAAATGTTACAGTTGAAATGCATACAGTTACAGTTACTATTAACCTACATGGCATGGCATAATGCCGATATCTCTAACGTAAAGTACTTTTCTATCTTTCATATTGTTACTGGAATAATATTAACAAAGGTGTTGGGTGTAATGATTGTTATCTAGGAAGTACTTTAAAATTAGAATGTGGTATAATATATCATATAGTCAATTAAAATTGTAAAGTTTTCTTATATTTTTAAGAACATCTAAATCACCTGAACAATAATTCAATATGTATGCTAAAAGGGTTGCAAAATTAGTTCAATAAAACACCTTCTAACATTAATTTCTATCTAATTTTTGTGTAATTTTAACAATTTACATCAAAATTGAATTTATCAGAATAATTTAGTACGCAACAGTCTTCCAGTCACTCTGTTAGTTACAATATTTCTACTTGACAAAATCTAAGTCTCGAAAACAAATAACTTGAAGTCACAGACGCACATTCATCTTGGGCAATGAATTATGTTTACGATTAAATCTAATCATCGCTATTTCTAATTAGAATACAATATAACTTACATTATATTATTTAACTACAAACTAGTTACCTGGAAACTATATACACTGTATATTTAAGTACGGTATATTTAACTAAACGGTATGCTAATTTCAAACTGAAAGAAAGATCATCTTTGATTTTCTGGTATTACAACAGCATATTAAATAGTTGATTTTATTTAATACAAATCTTATGCGTTTTATATTGTGTGTCGGCATTTTGTTTTGGCTACATCAGCATTTTTCATTAAATTAAACAACTTCGCTGTATATTTTCGTTTAGTTGTTGGCAAAAATATTTACAAGTACCTGTAAAAGGTGAATAAAGCCTAATGATTTTCAGATCTGAAGTAACATGGTCAGGAAAGCCACAATGAATTTTTGTGGGCCTGATATATCTTCAAATTATTTTTATTAGTGAAAAAATAAAATCGGTCATTGTAATACGTGACCTCTGTGGTGGCCAAACTTTGCTGCAATAATGTTCTAAACCACTTAGTAGATATATTTTCTTTTGCTGATGTCGTTCGCATTACATTTTTATAATTAATGAAAGATTTAAGGAAAAAACATTTTCCTCAAAATTAAGTGAAATACAAGTTTTCATTGTGACATTAAAATGATTATTAAAAAGTATTTCAAAATTAATTATACTTTAGTCTAGTCCTTGTGCTATGCACGCAGTACTTCTTTTCTTTGTTACAAATTGTGCTTGTGGGCCCGGATAACAACCTTTTTCATCTCAGCTTGATTACTCTGGTGTCAACTCTTTTATATCAGTTATTTATTAAAATGAAATATGATTCTATTGAAACCATTTAGTTAGTTTATTTCACATTTTCTTAATAAATTTTAACAGTTATAAAGCTCACATAATTGCTTTAATTTTTATTACAAATATCAGGACAGGTAGGTACAATAATTGCTTTATTTTAATGCTAACACAGCTCTCTTTTTACTAAATTACTATGTACATTACTAATATCTGTTTGATATCTCTATGTTATGTACATATTATTACCCTTTAGCAAACAAATAATAAACTACCTATGTAACAAATAGTGTTCGTTCTAAATTACATAAACCAAACCATTATTTTGACACTATGTGTAGTATACAATAAATATTATAAACGTTAACGTAAATATGTTATATTGACGAAAGTGCGCGAAAGCAGCAAGAGGTTTAATATTGTAAGATAGATGAACTATCGTAATCGTAATATTCATTATTCCTTATGAACTTTTAAAAATGAATGATGGCCTTTGTGGCGGTACAAAAATGAGTATAATTCACTTGATATAACAACAACAACAACATTTTATTAAAATTTGTAGTTCACCCGCTGCGCTACCAACTATAATATTTCATAATTTTCAAATCACAAATTTCGTTATATCCACCCTAAAATTTATCTTTTTGACACAATGGTCTACTTGTTGCCACAGCTAAGAATACCGAAAGCGGATAAAACATCAACAGTTGGGTCCTCTGAGTCAGAGTCCATTGCATCTGATTGTTCCCTTTGCCAGCTTATATCCTTATAATTATTGGGATTAGCCTTGACGAGATCGCTTGAACATTCATCAAAATCCAAGTCCGGTAGGTTGGATGCCCTTCGTTTCTTTGCGACGTCCAAGTACTTTCCAAACTTTCCCTTGGGAGTTGTTCCGCCTTTGTTGCCAGACGTTGGTGCAGATCCTCTCCTCATTCTGTCGTTGTTGCTGTTGTTGTTGATAGACGGCGTGGTGGCTTGAGTTTCTCCATCCAAACCCATTACCATGGCCTGGCCATTCTTCAAAGTTTCATGGTGAACGCTTCCATTCTTTGTGGCTCTGACGATGTGGTTATCTGTTAAACTTTGCTTTTCATCTGAATGGGACAAAGTTTGCAAGGAGAACTCTTCGCAGTAAGTGTCAGTCTTCTCGTTGTAGACCCTGGATGATGAGTAATCCTTGGTGGATTTTCGTCGAGTTTGGGAAGAAATAGCGATGGGTTTATTGAGGACGGTTTTGGTACTACTCGCGGTCTCTAACAAAATAGTTGGTGTTTGCTGAAAACGAAAACAGGCCTTAATTAAAGCACACATTTAGCACTCATATTTACACTCATTTGAACACGTTAAACCATGCTTCAAAAAATAGAATTTCAGAGTTTACTATCTTACTTTTGATAAAAAGGTAAAATCAATACTTTATACGTCAAAAAGTGTCCTGACATCAAATTTTCATATTCATAACTGGCATTTGGAAAGCTTGCATGCAATAAATATGTATTTTGAATTAGCATCGCTTTAGTAATGTAATGGATATTGGGTACAGTTTGTATGCTATTATGGCAATGATGACCATCCGCGATCAGTTTGGAGCACATTGTGTAATATGATATTTGGGAATCGGATTAACATGCCCACCGGAATCAACTGCATCCGATTAGCTCAAGTTTCCTCATATCTTCATTTCAAACTCAAATCATCGGCTTTTTACAGCTGTTGAAAATCTCTGGAGCTTTAAAAATAGCCATCTACTCTCAAGGTTTATTTTATTCATCAGGTTTGTTAACAGACAGTTTTCATGTTATTCAATATTTACAAAAGCAAATCAAGTATTTGGTGTTTTTCTCATTTCCCGGAAATATTATTTTACAGTAGACGATTTAGAAAACATTGCTAATGAGATTATATACCTATTGTATTGAAATAGCCTATTTTATTATGTTTGCTTTTATTATTAAAGCTGATTTATACTAAAACAATGAGTTAATCACATAAATTAATCTGCCAACAGTTTTAATTATCATTCATTAACTAAGGTGAATGCACGAGTTGATGCCTAAAATTTTGTTCAACTTGAATAGGCTTGTTCGTTTTCGCAAACAAATTAATCTTCTCCCTCATCATTTTCTAGTCCTAAAAACACTAAAGTAAAGTCTCTGTTTAACTTACCGAAGTGAATTCCACGTACGCTGCTGTTCCTCGTCCTGCCTTGTACTCCTGATACTGAGAGATTACACAGATTAGCCCGTATGCCTGAAAGTAAACATGATCATGACAATAATATTATTATTACCTATCCATTCAGCTTAGTAAACTTGATTCATTACTAACCAAAATCAACTACAGTTTGTTATAGCCATCTACAGTTATGTTTACATCTCTATTGCATTTTACATTCTTAGCCATGATTCATGATAGCACATGAAAGCATAAAAACATATTTCCTTTACATTAGAGTTAGGTAATCTACCATTCCACAAACAACAGAAGTTGTATTTTTACAGCTAGCTCTGTTATAGAACCGTGAGTTTTTAAATTAAAAGTTTCCTCTCCCGACAATGTTTTCCCAACTTGTATATAACATTCATGAATTTGAGTAAACACCGGAGCCAATGCAATGTCAAATGAAAGGCATTGTCTTCATCTCACATTCTGTTTGCATCCATCAATGGACAATGCACGCTGCTGTCAACGTCAGCCTTACGGGCAACAAACAATTCATTGGTATTCAGCTTAACTTTTCCGTAGTCCTATAGTTTATTGCTAGTAGATACGCTGCATCTATTAGCAAAAGTCTTGTTCTATCCAGAAAATGAATATAGGTGTGCCTACATACCTGCGATTTAAACTTTAGTCTTGTAAGTGTAAAATATTAGGTTTAATCTTCATAGTAACGTAACTTGTTCCTGCCTGGCAGAATAGATAACATGATAAATAAAAGCTGTCTTGTGGTTGTGGTGTCGTAGCGAACCAAGTAAATAGTTGGATGGGAGAAGAGAGGGCAAAAAACGATGATGCGTGTATTGTGTGCATTTTATGTTTTGCAAATTATTATGATCAACAGCTTTACAAAGAGGACCAAATGAACCAATATAAGCAAAAATATCCAGTAATAACAACAGGTATCTATAGTAAGCTGTAATGACATAAAAATTTTGAACCGTTGTCATACTAAATATTAGAAAAGCCTATTACAAGTTGATGATTTAGTACTAAAAATGGAGATAGGGCTTGTAAATATAAATCTGCGAATATTGATAACCTTTTAGTCGTTTGGAAAAAAGTTTAAATACAGATGAGGGATTACCGGACAGACAAACAAACTATTTTTTCTAATAAGAACACACTGTATGCTTGTATGAACAATAATAATAACTAATAACAACAATGAACTAATGTCTCAATAGTGTATTAAAACAGCATGCATTTCCCCCTAATGAACAGATTCAAATTCAGCAACAGGCTTGATGCTTGATAAGATAATCATAATATGTTGACGATGATGACGGTAATGCATGCCAATATTGCCAATGTTAGGTTGAGCATAAGATGGAAAGTATTTCGGAAACAGAAAGTTCAACCGGCAGAGTAAAATAGTCATATAACTTCAAATAGTTTCTATCATCTATATTCATACTATCATATTTGAAAAATCATTTTATATTCATCATGTGTGTAAACGTGCAATTATCTTCATCTTCTAATGCGTCAATTCTACTAGACCAGTCAGTTTCTCGGAAACTGGTCGATAGTCGATACTTGAAAATTGCATAGCTACGCTGCTTGCTGTTCTATCACGTAACAACTTTCAGTTTCGTAACAACCTATGTTGAAGTCATTCTAGAAAACACAGAAGATCAACAACTCCTCATAGTATTTCCGTCAATGGCCATAGTTCAGTGATTTGTGCATGAAAACGGTAGATAAGCAGTGTTTGTGTTTCGGCAGCATAATTATAACTTTGCCCTGAAGTCTAAGTAAAAGTAGGAATAATAATTGTTCAAAAACCTTGGAGACAACCCGTGTGGGAGATTCCGAAAGGTAAGAAATGGCGTCAGAGATTTAAAATTTTTCATATTATAGTATTGTAAGCAGTGAGTTAATAATAGTGATATAAGTTAGTGAATCCAAGCATACAGAAGGCGAATTTTATCAAGCATTGAGATGCATAGATACATTTATCTTTATATCTATTTTGTGACCAAAATAACCCGAAAATGATAGAACAGACAAAACAGAAAGAAATCTTACGTTGATAGAATTTAGTGTCACATCAACAGTCACAGTTAACAATACCAGAGACAGGGGTGTATACACGGGTTCCAGGATGTATTCCATCTGTTTGTGTGATAGAGCATAAGAATAAGTTGTAGATCACATCAAAAATTTTATATTTTTATTTTAGTTCCTATTCGTGGATACTTATTTATACTATTCTGCGGGTGTCAGCTTTTGACAGGATTTTCCAGCATCAGCATTAGTTTTACTTTACGATTCTCGGTAATAAAAATAAAAATTTTGAATAGGATACGTAGGTATTCATATAGAAAATGAGATTACCATAATGCCTCCCATTGTAATAGCATCGATAGCAATGTGTGTTGGTACGACGATCATCCATGGCCAAAACCAACTCTTCTTTTCCTACAAATTAATCATAAATAAATATTAGACACACGCCTGGTCGGTTTTACTACTACTGGTTCAATGACATATGCACGAAATGAAAAAAGAAAGCGCATCATGATATTGCTCTCTTCTCTGCTGCTGCACAGTATTATTTTACACAAGAACGAATAAAACATGGACAATTCAATCCTACAACAACATCATTATCTTTATTCTTTAACGAAATGTAACGATATAGTTATGATTGTAACTTTATATTAGTACCTGTTGCAGTCCACGAATCAGTAGAATCGACGAGTACACTCCAGCAACCTCGCACAAGAGGTCCAGAATCAAGGTAACTGTTTGCACTGAGAATTGCCACAAAGATATAAAAAGATATGTTTGTTGACACAATTGATTCACTCAACATATTAAATGTATTATTTGTTCAGGTAAACTATTTGTCCAAGGAATGAAGAAAAACAGAGCGAAAATATAACTAGCATGTGAAAAGCCTATATGATTTCTTTTCATTTCCTAGACCTCGAGTTGGGCTTAAATAAATAGAAAATAAATAAGCTGCAAATAAGCAGGATATATAAAAAATAAATACATTTTGAAATTCTTTTCTGTGATGATATTTGATGTAGTAAATTTTGATAAATATCAAAGTTCCCAGAAGACTAACCCTGTGTGTGTTGAAACGCCATCCTTGTAATATTTATCAGGAAAACCTCAATATATATCTAACTTCCTGTGTGTAAATCGTATTTTAAATTGCTTTCTCCTACTCCATCAAATCATTCAACTGGCAAGTGGCAAGCTGTCATGTAAGGGGTTTTATGATTTTATGACTCTAAAGTAGTTTCCGTAAGCTTACAACTCACAGTAATCCGTTATAGGATTTACCTTAAGTCTCTTAAAAATAGGTTGCCGTTTTCTCAACACTGTAAAATAAGTCGGTTTTTGTATACTGTCCTATATACAAAGTGTGTGACAGAAAAAATTTGTGAGCAGAGTATTGCGGAATGTGTCAGTCAGTGAGTACTGAATAAATAGTTGAATGCATAAACTTTGGCAAATAAATAAAGTTCGTCATTTTTATCGAATTCCAAAATGGTTCTGGAGAAAGGGCGGAAATCACTGAGTGGCACCACTGCCGGTGGCTTAACTCTGCTTATTTTACTCATGTATGCAAAGCCAGGCTAAAAATCAACCTTCACCTAACATTATGATGTAACTCTAGAAATAGGTTGAATTTTGTCCATAAAGTCAGAATTCTAGACAATAATTATACCAAGTGGTTTCATAAAAAGCTGTGGGCGATAGTTATGAAAGTTTTTTGACCACAGACAAAAACTTGCTTGAAATTATATATTTACATACAGCATAGTATAGATATATTTTCTCCATTTACCCATTGCGTATGCATCGCTGAAAAAGAAGAGCCTCAACATAGATACGCTGCCATTCTCACTGTCAGCTTCGTAGTCATCATCGTAGTTGTTGTTGGATTGAGGATGAGACGAGGATGCAGAGGTCCTCCTTGTGATGTTATTTTCCGACAAACCACTCTCATTTCCTTCATCCGCATACGAGGAGGAAGCAGACAAAGAGGGAACTAAAGTGACAGAGGAAATTTTCCCTATGACATGCCCTCGTCCTTGTTGTTGTTGTTGCCCTTGCTGCTCATGTTCAACAAAAGAAGCGTTTTCGTTTTCTGAATCACTGTTTACTTCTCTTCCAACCGCCTCATGGTTATAATGGCCATGACGATTGCTATCGTACTCCTCTGGGTCGCTGTAGAGCTTCACAACTGTCATTGAACCAGTTATCCACGTGAAGAGGAAGAAGTAAATCTGGAATGGAGAGATCATTAATCATTAAAATAAGAATTTTGCTGACAGAATTTATGCCATATTGCCATAAGTGAATTATGCTTGGAAAAGACTTTATTGCCATTATTGTATGTCAAAGTAGGCTCAAAATATGTTAGTCCTTTCACAAGACATTAACTGAGTGTGGTCATTGCTGATAACATTATAAGTAAAAGCAAACAATCGATGCTTGGAGAAAAGGGTATTTTAAACCGGCCATACGAACAGGTAGGATAAAAAGGACATTTATTGAACAAACAAGATAACGTACAGGCAAGTGCTGCATTTTGCTTCGACAACAAAGCAGGGAATAGAAGATTTACTTGTCATGTTTCACCATTAAATAGAAAGATTAAATTCGACTTAATGATATTTAGAGGTACAAGGTTGATGTTAAAGTGGCTGTAGACAATTTCACGGAATGTAGCAATTTAAACTTGAACGATGATGAGTGTTTATTTCATTATGAAATGACGATTCCAAGATATTTTTGTACGTTGGAGCATTCTCCTTACACCAAAGTTTACATCAGCATAGGCTTAAGTTTCGCCAAACATGTAAGTAAAGCAGCTATACATATAAAACATGCGCTTGTAAACTTTAAATTTGTATCTTTAAAAATACCTTTTTAATCAACAAACTAGTTGCTACATTATAATTTGTTTCTTGACTTTGTTCTTTTACGCTTTCGAGTTTTCGTGGTAGATTACTTTATACCCTTTTTTTGAAAATTAGTTGCTGCTTTTATGTTTGTGCTCAAATAAGTTTACCCTTAAGTATTACGTAGGCGGGTATCTAGAATCTAGATAAATACTTATCTTTCAACAATTTGGCAAGAATGGCCCATACTCAATTTGTTTGAACAAGTGTACAAAAATGCGACGGATGGGATTTTATATTGTCCCCTCATTTAAATTGTTAATCCTACAACGACGATGAAAAAGCGACGTTTCAATTTTTTACAGAAAAACCGTACCAAGAAATCGAAACTTAAGTACGTAAATCCGCCGTTTCTCCTTACTGAGATGTGTCGTCGTAAGTAAGCCCACGAGTGGGCACCTATTGCTTTTCTTTTTCCTTTCCTTTCTTGTCTTCTTTTGAAGAGAGCAAGAGTGCACTCATACACGTACAACTTTGTTTTCACCAGAATCTTTCGTCTTTCTCAAGTACAATAACTCATATAGGTAGGTATATATCCCTTGGACATAAATCGTATACATGTAGGTTTAGGCAAAAAAAGTATATTATTGCATATAGCTTGAGCAAATTTTCTTGAAAATAATGTGACAAAAAGGCTAAGCCAAACCACAAAGGAGTATTTTTAAAGCAGAAGCAGAATTAAGGATAGCATATTATGTCACTGTCTTGTTTGTTTGTCTGTCAACGTTGCTAGATATTTTATTCTTAAAATTATTACAGTACCAAGGTCATTTTGAAATTCTTGTGATTTTGCTTGATTCTGAAAAATAATTTGATATTTCCTATTTATTGATGATAACTTTGCTTTCAATTTGTCAAATTGCACGTAATATACGTATATATATCGGAACTTTTAGGTAGCTTTTCTCCTTATCATGGCTTATGTATTTCCTATTTCCTATTTATTAGGGTTTTGTATATCCCATAAATATATTATATAGGTAAGTATTAAATAAATAAGAAAATAATATTCTTTGGAAGTTTCTGTGATGTTTCAAGTTTCATCATCTTTGTTGGTCGTTACGCATTGCCTTTTCTCCCTCGTAATCATCATTTTCATTCTAGTGCTACTCTTATTATTACGAAAACGAAGAAAAATATACATCTTAATCTTGCACATGTTGTTGAGCTCCCTATATTTTGATGAAAAAGAGCAATCACGACACTTGTAATTCAAATACAAATGATCAAAATATTGTGCAATAAAGTATGAAATCTAAAACTTGTTCAAGTTCTTTTTGTTGACTGATGCAAATCTTTTTCTAACTTTCATCACTGATTGTAATCATATATATTCATGTTATACTTATGTGCTTACATCATGAAAGTGCGCACATGCATGGTACGACTACTTGCCACTTGCCATTATAATAACAACATCTAAAGTAGGAAATGCTCGTCAAGTGGACTCACCTTTGAACTAGTAGACAAAATATATACAAAATATCTCTCTCGTCTATCAAGTAAAGTGAATAATATGCTTGAGTAATATAGTCATTTGCAAATTTAATCTAATGATTTGCAACTTCTTGTTATTACTGAATCCTTGTCGTTTCCTTTTACAGGTAAGCATCCTTTGATTTTCATTTCTGGAGACCATGATTAGAATCAGACGGAAAAAATGTTGACAGAAAAGAACCTTTCTTAACAATTTTCTGCGTTCAATAAAAATCCTACAAAATTCGTAGAGAGTAATGTATGTATATACACATACTTAAGCGCTTCATTATATTTATCAATTTATTTTAAAAGTAAAAACTGCGTGGGCTGGAAAGCCTAATTTAATATTGGTTTCTAGCATTTATATTCAGTTGATCGGTTTAATTCTGTTTTCCATTTTACAAAAGCATATACTTTTTTCTCACCTACGCGCTACGCACGCACACTTTTACTAATAAACTAACATCTGATTTGAAACAAAATTTTAAACTTTATTGCATAAGATAATTTGTGAAATTATAATAGAAATAATAGTTCATTTGTGCGTGGGAAAATGCGCATTGGTAAAGACATCAAAGGCCTTTTCAACAAAAGCTATTTTTATCCTCGATCACTTCGTTTACAAACAATTTAATTATGTCTGTTACCTGTATTTATAGCTAAAATATTGTTTGTGCTTCTTGTAGTTTGATATGAATTCCAGATGAATGATACGGAATCAAAAGTGCTTATTTTAAAAGGAAGATTTAACTACAAGTATTTATTTCCCTTTTGTATAATTAAACAGTGAAATTATATAAGTATAAAAACACATGGATGACTCATCTCGATCAATCCTAGAATTCATTAACTATAAATAGCTAATGCTCAATTTATGGGGAATCATGTTCAAAGGAGCTTTGTAAAGTTCACTTTCTAGAAGTCACTCGTGACTCATGTACTTACGTTACGTAACATCAAAGGACGAAACTTGTACAATGATCTTATATGCCTACTTGATATATAGTACCTAACCCTTACGCGACAGAAAATACTTGTTCAATTTATAGATTACAGAGAAATTATTCAAAACATTTTAACCTTCCTGAAAGTTTTTTCAATGCTCTTATAATGTTATAAACAAGGTTGTACAAACGCGTAATTAAAACCTTTAATTGGAACAAAATGTTCAAGACAAAATAAAAAATTTAAAAGGTCAAGGGCTACGTATCAGTCCATTTAATACCCGTTTCCTCATTTTTGTTAGTTTTAAAAGTGTTCCTTCGTATCATCATTTGTTCAGATATATACATGATCTTTGGTTTAATCACCATTTTGAGCCTAGTGGCAGGGATATTCTATTCAAGGTCTAATCTTTTAGTCATTTGCACTCATCCCACTAGAAAGAGATCTTAGAGTTGCCCATCAAGCATTCTACAAAAAGAACGATGTACAAATGTAAGTCATATCATGTGTCTTCTCCTACTTTTTAGTATCCTTGTTTGCAAGAACTCCGTAACAGAGCTTTCTTATAATTCTTAAGACGAAAAAGTTACACTTATTACTAGCTATATGGTTTGAGGAAAAATAGAGCGGTCAAGCGTAGAAACCTTTTTCCCACAAAAAAAGGTAACAGAAACTAAGAGAAGGAAACGGTGCTTTCACCCACCTTTCTCTTCTTTTGAATAACATACATTTATTATGCACGCATGCATGCATATAGCACACACTCTGCAGGTGAGTATTCGTGGAATAAATAATTTTGAAAGGTCACATTTTCGTGAATTTGCAAGAAGGAATCAAAAAGTCTCAAAACAGGAATCGATCAGTGTCTCCAAACAGCAGCAGATATACAACCACCATAAGAAATCAAAACGTTTCTTTCATTTTCGAAAAAGAAAACTACATTCTTACAATCAGCAAACTAGCAAATATATTTGATCTTAAGAGTGCTTTTAAAAATTTTGCTATTAACCTTAACTACTTAACGTTATTATTATTAATAATTTTCTGGAGTACTGCTACAACACTATTACTAAAAAAAATTCTAATGATAAAATTACTGCTACATATTTGTTGTTGTTGTTATCACTAAGATATTTTCCCCGTTTTTAGGTCATTCCCGTCTCGACGAGAGTGGTAAATCACAGAAATAATATGTGCTTGATTCGTTTCTTTTGTAAAAACGCAAGATTTCAAGCGGAACTATGCCGTTTGGACTCATCAATCATGATAAGTGTTCCAGATGTATAAATCGAATAAAAAAGACTGAATGAATGAGCGTCAATAGACAACTTTTTAGATCATTTGTCAATGTTACTGAGTTCCTTTGCTATTTCGCGGTGTCTTTACTGCAATTCTTTTGTGTATTCTTCGTAGACATACATTCTATTTATAGAAGATAATAATATAATTCGATTATGAAAGTTAAAAATAAGTAACACCCGATAAGTGTAGAAGCTTGATATGTTCGCACACACTACTAAACACGGTTGCATCCATCAATGTACATAAGAATGTCAGTCGTGATTCATTTTCCTCTTACAAATGATACAGTATAATAATAATATGGTTCTTTTCAATGTCTACAGAAGAGGAAAACACATTTAAGTTAACAGATGAGTATTGTACCTCTAGAACCTAGGAATAAATGTTTAACCCAGTATTATATACATTAAGGTAGTGGATATATACTTAGGTATAATGCTGATGCTGTAGCATGGATGGACTATGGACATTTGAATGAACAAATGTGCATGAGCCACGAACCCATTCACCGAATCTGGACTTTCTTTGATTTGCAAGAAAAAACATTTGATTCATCATATCTTTTTATTTTGCTTCTAGCAAAATTCGGTAATAAAAAAAATTAGGTCGTGATGGTGAATAAAAGCAAAGCATAATATGGAGTCTTCAGAAGAGAAAAAGGAAGACCCTTTTTGATTATCATCGTAATCATCACCAGTCGCACTCGCTCAATATCAGTGTAAAGGAACAGGAATCATTTTTCAAAGAACGAGGAGAGCAGTTTTTTTATCGTCATTTGAAGAAAACCTTTTAAGGTACTAGTACCCATTTCTCTTTCCTTCTCTCTGTCTCCTTTTACCCTATATGCTCTACCTGATACAGTGCAAAACATTGCGCTTTTGTTCACTCAAGACATTATTTCTCTTCTAACCTATTTCGCTTTTTGAGAAATCGGAGAACAGAGAATGAGTAATGCACATGTACGTAAATGGGTTATGTTTGCTTTTTTATACGTGTTTATTGATGTATTAGAGGTGAAGGTGTATCATTCATCTGTAAGATAAGTATATGGATATACCCACTAATCTAAATTTCATTCAGCAACTAAATTAGGTATTCAAAAAACCACATTACTATAACAACTAGAAAATCGGTCAGTGAAAAGAATAGTAGCATATACTTTTGAATCTTCCTGTTCAACTTTCCCTTCCTAGCGAAAAAATCACGTGCAGACGGGTTCCCACATGAAAAAATACAGTGGTTGATAATAGCATCACCAGGAGACCAACCTTTCATTTCGTTTCATTTGTCTTCGTCTGAAAATCGTTCTTTTTTTCTTGGCATTGTTTCTCCTTTGCTGCTCCTCTTGTCGTTGTTGACAGGGTGGAAACTGGAGAAACCTCTTATTTCCTGAATTTTTACCAGAGAAAGGAAGACGAAGGCAAAATAAGTATAATTTTGTTGTTTTTTATGATGAATGTTTGTAATTGTACGGTGTTTTGCTAGGCCTACCGCCTACACTATCATTTATGAACTGGCCTGCTTTGGCCAAACTATTATTGTTGCTTCAAGTAAGACACTTGGTTTTTTAATGGAATTGTCGTTGTAGTAATGTGAATAGAAAATAAATGAAGGAAGATCATACTTATTCACATAAACTGGTTTATGACCCCAGATGATAAGGAAGCAACATTATTGCAACGAAATTGCATTTATTATGTGCCAAGCAGACACTATTTTGGCAATTTATATGTAATGCGTCAGAGATGAGCTAAGGAAAAAGCAATGGTTTATCAGCAGTTTCCTGTCCGCTCCAAAAAGTCAGAATATGTGGCACATATAGAGATATGGAAAAGAACCAGTAAATCTTATTGTTTTACAAATGCAAAAACTAGTTTGGCATGCATTATATATTGTTGTGTACCCAATTGTTTGAAAGTGAAAAATCCAAATGTGTATAAATAAAATATTACATGATGGAAAAATAGTAGCTGAATATATTGCAATAAGAAATTTAATTACGAAATTGCGTTAAGGGAATAACAATACGTCGAATATTACTAACTAAAAATCATGATCGTTTCCGTTTTAAAATACTTGTGGTTGTATGTACTTTATAATAGTATAGTATATAATATAGATATATTTGTTGATCTTAAAGTTTTAGGCAAATGGCCACATAAATATGAAATTCTAAGCTTATGTATCTGCTTTTACTGGGATGTAGTTTTAAATTATTACTACGAAGTAAGATTACGTACGTCAGCGTGATCCTCTTTAGTGGGAAAATGGTACTACGATTTTTGGCATTGAAGTATTTAAACGTACTTATTGTGCTCCTACTTCTACTCTGCTTTATATATAATGTATTTTGTAAACAAGTGGATCATGGATTTTTGTAACTTTGCATGCGAAAAAGTGAGGATTTTCTAGGTCTCGGTTTGTTGACACTACACAACATTTAGAAAGTGGGAAATGTTCTTTTATTTTCAAACAAATGCAAACCCCACATACAAATAGAACAAGTTTTATATTAAGCTTGATTCACCTACTAACACGATATTTATAAAAAAATATCTGGTAGACTTTCTGTTTGCATTCAAGTAACTCATGAAAACTTTGCAAGGTGGAGGGTAAACAACATGAAAACATAATGTCATTTTACTGTTTGCGCGACTAGGACCCCATCCCACTATTTACTGCAGTACGTACATTGTAAGTTGTTGAGCTGAGGTAGATATAATGCTACCAGGACAACCGAACATCCTTCACTTTTGCACTTGAGACAATAAACACAGTCTTAAATTTTGTAACTTTGATTCTCGCGGAATGGAGGCGGTGGTGTAAAACTTGGATGAACTTGTGTTTGATTGTGGCTAAGGGGCTAATCCTTTATTCTCTTTCAATTGTTCGTGTTTCATTATTACTTTCTCCTTGCTTGATATAGAAGTAATAATGTACCTTGTTTGTATGTATTTAGCTTGGTGGTGAAATGAAGATTGAGTTGCGTCACGTACCATAATAATAAGATGTAATATGCCTACGCCAAAGTCAAAATGTTTGCAGCTGCCAGTTCCACAATAAACCATTATGTACTTTCCTACAATATTAGAGAACGTACCTTATGGGAATCGCTTCCTATATGCTTATAATGTAAACAGTAAAAACATGTACCTACATATTCCGCAGTTCGAGTGAAAGTTCACTTACAGACCAAGAGTTAGCAGACTGCAGTGATGGATTCTACAACATCTTTGTTGTGGTCCTTTACAAAATTACTTCACGCTATGATCAGCTCACTCCAACAAGATTGATAGGGGTAGATTACACTTTGTTGAGGAAAACAAGATTTAATGTTGCACTGGGAATTAGAGGGCAGGGCAGACCAGCACAATTATTGTAACTTTGACTTAGGCAGATGTACTCTATTATATGGCATCTTGAAGCCGCAGCAAGTAAAGAGAAGACGAAATGGAGTTATTGTATGTGTGCATGTTTTCAATTAGTAAAACGGGTCGGTTCAGGCATGTTAACACTTTGTTGCTGCAGTGTGTATACAAACTGCATGCAATATGGCGAAAGTGTTCTGCTTCTGAACGAATACTATTTAATTATATGCTCAGAAACAGACGCTTTTAGTACGGCTGCTCTAAACAATATTTACCTAAATATTATAAGCATGCAAGCATGTGACACACATGTGGTTTTCTCGTTTTCCCGGAAATTGAGAAGACTTAAGACTGCTAAAATATTTGTAGCCTGTAACTTGTTCATGGACTTTTCTGTGACCCTATTTGTTGAGTTCTGCTTTGATTCGAATAAAGCCTTTGACTTTAGAATAAAATGCATCAAGATATTGCTAGTTGTGCCAGCAGCTATATACCACATAGATATTTATCTACTAATAACATCATCGCTTTTTGTACATGCCACACAAAACATTCCTTTGTTGTTGGTATCAACTCAATCAAGCATATTATGACGGCCTATTTTCACCTTATTTTATTTCTTAAAAGGTTACAAAGGACAGACTACAAGAAATTTTCACTTAAGGCACTTTCCCTAAGGTTAAGGTTGGGAAGGCGAGACAATGTCTTTTTACTTCAAAGAGTCCTTTTTTCGGCATTTCCGTCGAGAACAAGTTATCTCAAGAAAGAGGAAGGGTAGGAAAGCGGGAAAAGGAATTCTTCTAGGAGAAACCGCCGATAAAATGAGAGCCAAGAGTGTTGTTAGGTGACATTTACGCAGGTATCATGAATGCATGTTTTACAATGTGACAGTGGAAGTTGATTTTTTTCAGTAAGATCTAATTTAAATATATATTCCATTAAATACCCCATTGCCACAGCTGCTAACGACCATGAATATTTATGAGGAAAAAAGGTCAACTACATTGTAGTCGTTGATGAAAAATAGACATCTGTAAGAATTCCTTAATACTTTGATCCAACCAAACTGGCTGCTACAAAGAGATCGGTACAATGTACGGTGAACAATGTAAACAAATACTGAATGAAACGAAGTTAGGTAATAACAGATTATGCGTACCAAACCAACCAGCTACAACTTTTCACTTCTTTTCTTGGAATGTTTAGAGGTGAAGTCTACTGGAGCATACATTGCTACTCTCTTAAGCTCCAATATCAAAATTACTGCCTAAACTTTTCCTATAGTTGATCGCAATGTACATGAATGTTTTGTATTGCCTTGTATCTTGTAATTGAGAAGAGAAACAGACAGGTCTCTGACATTTCAGACAAGATATTACTGCTTTGTCGTACCTAGTCTGTTCTACCACCAGCACCACCACCATCATTAGTGCGATTTAAGCTCTCTCCTTTGTGTCGGTCCATGTGTATGTCTTTTCTGAATGACTTCCAGTTATAGGCATATAAGCTTTTGCCTGGTGTTTGTATCCAAATCACTTAATTTCGTTTCAACACTCAAAAGATCTACAGGAAAAGAGTAGAATGAGAGGGAAGAGAGGATCACATCAAATGTAGCTGACATGATGATACTTAACTGGCAAGTAAACTACTTAACTTTCTTCTTTTCTCTTCAGTCACTTTCTCTTTGTTTGCCTTCATGCATGCACCAAAGACCTTAGTTGCTGCAGAATCCTTGCAGAAGAAAAGGGCATATAGTCACAAAGGCTGACATAAAACGAGCGAGGGATAATAATTCCTCTTTTGGATGTGACTAGTACAATTACTAACATTTGTCATCATGTACACAGCTTTTAATGTGCCATCTTCATGTCACTGCCACCACCAGCATCATCACTAGTAGAACAACTTATAAATGTACTAAAATATATCTAATAATAAGTGGAGATTCGAACAGGGAAAACTTCTTTTTTTGGCTGCATTGTTTTTTTTATCTGAATGATGTTATCCTATTAGAAGGATGATAATAACGAGGAAGAAACCAGTGGCCTGTATCCATTTCTCATTTCCTCTGAACCGAACAATTCCTTTATTGTTATTTGTTTAGCTCTCAAGAAATGTGTATTTCTCTAATTCTTGGAGGTTTTCATGTCTGCAGTTTACAATTACGTTACTGGCCAATGGCTACATTGGAGTTGTGCTTGTAGTCTAATATATATCGCGGGTTGTATTTATGCTTGAAAGAAAATCGGGTGAAATGAAGTGGGATATAAAGCAGAAATATTTTCTTTTAAGACAATAACTTGCCCATTATTATATTCAATTGTCTGTCGCTTCTTTAAAAACGCTTCCAAATATTGTCGTTTCATTTGATTTTCGAAGAAAGGGAAAAATATGAAAAGTACTTTTTCAAATGTAAGTCGTTCTTAATAATTTAAGTACTTAAATAATTGTTCAGTGTTCTATATTTTTCAGCATTTTGCACATTTTATACCAATTATTCATGTCTGCTTTTGAAAAAAATTAGCAGCTGTATTTTACAATGACAGCATTGTCTATGACACGTGCTAGTTTTACAATGCTACAGTAAAAAAATTTAAAGAAAAAATACGAAGAGTATACATAGTTAACATCTATAAGTTGCATTACAGGATATTCTTATATTTTACATGAATAACATAAACAGAGAAAATAGTCAGTTCTGCTGACAAAAAATAGTAGGATACAAACTATCAAATAAATTTAATTTGTAGCCACATGCATCCTATACAAACCTTACAAGGCAGTTAATAAACCGAGCAAGCACGCAAGCTAGACACTATGAAGATCTTGTTATTATTATTGTTATTAATGGGAATCATGAGCTAGAAAATAAAGGACAGAAAAGAGTATTTTAGCGGAAGCATCCTGTGTCCCATATCGAAGAATTATTGATTCCAAGACATGCATGCAACTCTTTTGGACGTTATGTCGGACACAGAAAAAGAGAGGAGGAACGTAAGTTGAGCGGAAGTTTTTTGTTTTTCTTTCTAAAAAAAGCGGCAGACTAAAGAAAAGGAGATTCCTTTGAATGTTGTGTTCACACAGACTTGTGGAAAGCCACAAAAAATCATTCGGCTCCTTTCCCAGACTTATAAAAACTTTCGTCAGTTTTCATTCAGTATTCAGCGCCGTGTTAGGTTAGTTGTTTTGAATCATAATAAACAAACATGACAAAAGCTTTAAAACTTATTATAAAATTACTGGAATGGAAACGGACACTTGTGAAAATCTAAAGACAGATGCGAACGTAGCACAATGCACACGTGTCGAGACTTGGAGAGAAAGTAAGCATGAGCCTTGAGAATTTTAAATGTTTACTTATGCGCGGGATATGGGAAAGTTGAAATAATCGGAAGCGCGTCTAGTCACCAAAGATTATTTTCATCTGAAAAGAAGCTCACATGTAGCTCTTCTATGGTGTTGGATCATTTTCCATCCTATCGTTTCGAACATTATGTAAAATGAAAGTGAAACGCTTGTCTTTAGTTTTCTTCGAAATAGTAATTCTCATCAGGTTTCACATGTGCATATTCCTTAGAACTACAAGGCAGATTTAAAAATAATCAAAATTGCAATTATCCTCTCTCAAATATCTGGAAAATTCCAATTCACTCTTCACTGCTCCATTTTGCCTAATCTTTTTAAAATGAAACAGTGAGGTAGATAATGGGCATAATGCGAATGGAAAGACAGAGTCGGAAGTTTCATATTATTTATAACATTTATGGTGATAAATTACATTTTAGTGTGGATGTAGTGCCTAACACTATGCATTCATCATTCTCAACAAGCTTTCTATTGCCCGGTCCAATATTTACAAAAAATTATTTCACAATTTTGTAAAGTGGTTGGTTGAGTACACTGCAGCTAAACATAAATTATCGTGCTGGGAAGATCCAAAATTGGATCAGTGACTTTCAAATAAGCAATCTAAACGACTTAAAGTGTCTTTTTCCTCCATATTAACATTTTGAAATGAATCCTAAAGTGGCTATAGTACTTATAAACAGGCGCGTTTGTATTCATACCATATTCCTGGAATTTAGATACTTAAGATAAATTAAATATCAAAAGCCAGCATTTTATTATCCCTACTTGAAGCCTCTATACATTCTAAAATGGAGAAAAGGGTTGAGAGATATGGACAGATATATGTACGTATTTATCTATAAAAGTTTCAAAAATATACTTTTATAGTTCACTTTCACTCATGCCTGCACTTAAGTACAGGCATAATGTTAGTTCTACAAAAAAGATATAGTAGTGCGAAAATCGTCCACCACTTACACATCCACTTAGAAAAAAGTAAACACGATAATGATAGCCTCTCAGTTGCCAAATCATCTGAAAGAGATCCTTTACCCCCGCAATAACATTCCACTTGTGCTTCTTCTTACCATCATGATTTTCCATACGCAATTATGTACATATGATTCATCATAAACGAGAGAGAAAAATAACTTGGTCCATATTCTCTGGCTGGTCATGTTACCAAAGTAGGAGAAAACGATGTTAACGAATGCTAACATTGATCCAGTACCAACATCAGAAAGAACAGAGCTTTCACATATATTCGTATCACCAGTAAGTACCTCTTATTTAACTTATCAAGAGCAAACGTATGGTCACGGAAAAGAGCAACAGCAAGTGTTCTCCAAAATCAAGTTGTGTAAGTCTGCTCTAAAATACAAAAAAAAAACAATGGACAAAGGAGTCTGGCAATATATAGCGGTGCATGGTACGTCCTTCTCGTACACATTATTTGCCAACGTGATCCTAAAGAATTTTGGGTACAAAACCCATGTCTATTGCTACCAGCTACTTACAACTTATATGCTAATCTGCTACGGTGTTGCTCTGCACTCTGCACAATATCGTGGAATATTGTACCCGCATATTTGTATTTGCCTCAAGATGATTTCACTAATGTTTCGTTAGGTTGTGAGTATCATGGTTTCTATGATATGTCAAAAATCTATGCATTGCGCATTGAAAAGAACTAAAAACTTAAGAAACTGTGCACATAGAAATGCAAAGAAATAAAGTGAAGGAACTAGAGAGACAGCGAAAAGAAAAGGTTGAATGACTTGAATACATTTAAAGCAATCCCTTTGTTTTGGAAGAGTAAAGGCTCTTTGTAAAGAATAAATGCTGTTGCATTATGAAAAACACTAGTCGTATATATCTTTGTCGCACTCCTTTCCTTTTCTATCTTCTTGCAATTTTGCCATCTTGCCCCAGTTCTAGAAAAAACCTCTATCTTTTCAAAAAAGAAGACTACACATACACACACTTATCTGATTGCGTTTATGATGCCAACTGCCAAGTTGGTCATTTTACGCCAGTTGCTCTGTTAATCATAATAATCATTATGGCAATTGTTCTTGAAGGCAGTCCAGTGAATAGCAGAAAATTAACAAGAGTATTTTTGGCCGACTAAAATAGTTCACTCTGAGAAATGTATTAGATTTTGATAGTCGTTTCTATATAAGAGGCGGATAAGATATTTTTGGATGTTTTTGAGATTATATTGCTTTATGAAATGTGACCGTCTAGCAGTTAGTAAAGGATATGTTGCGCTTTTGCCTACATGTGTCTGCGAATCTTAGGGATTTTGTTAGGAAAGCATTAAAAAGAAGGGCGTTTTTCCTACAAATTGCCGGTTAGATGAGGTATACAAGCTGAGAAAATCCTTTTTACATCTTTTATGCATAACACATAACTGCGGATATCTTTCAGGCTACTATGATCGTCGGTACTTTTATATCTCCCGTTGCATCTGCTGTGGCGCTGATTCAGAAAGAAAATGAGTATGCTGTTTAAAGATATTTTTCATGCACGGGAAATTTAACACCATGTTTCCCACAATGGTGCAAATACTGACTACGATAAAAAAAAGATCATTCGTATATCCCATACTGATGTACGCAGCAAAACAGGAATAAAAATTGCAAAGCATTCCGGATCATTTCGTGAGTCATTTTCTACATATCCTGTGAAATGCGAGACGATGATGGTGTCATCATCATCATCAGGATTTAAGCTACCTTCAGAAACTAGTGCAGTATTCTCGATGGTATGTAAGAAGAACATTTATTTGTTCTGATATTTCTAATCCATTTGAATTTGAGATCATTTGTATTACTGCTGCCTTCTCAAAGGAAATTTTCTTCTTTATTCACTTTCAGCCTATTCTGTAAAAGCACTTTCACTTACCTTTCTCCTCCCCAGAGATAAATGATAAATCTAAGCATCAACTCTTGTACCAGTAATACCGTCTATAAATCTCCGCATTTCTTGTCCATCTCAGATCTTTTTCTTTCTTTTATAGTTTATATGACACTTTGTTAATATTAAAATATTTCAACCGAAAATAGGGCGGATCAGCTTCTAACCTGCTATATTACAATCTTTAAGAAGCTTAAAAAATGTTACGTAGATAATGTCCTCTAATGTGTTGACGTCGGTGACAAGGATCTTTTACTTTACGGTCTAGGTATATATTGCACTTATAATACAATACATCCGTTCATCCCTTTCTCATCCAATTTAGTTTGCAGTTACGATATTCGCATGGACATTAGTGGGCTCGCTTCCGTACTTGAGCTCCCTATTTATTATAAGTTATGTTGGTTTTAGGTGCCTGGAACTATTAGATAACAAGTATGGAAGTGGGTGTACATCTTTCACTTTAATATAATGTAACAAGTTTACCTCCTTTCTCTTCTGGAGATAGAACAAGAAAAGTTGTGGAATGTTGATTGTTGGTAACAAAGATTAACTCAAACTTAAGCTACCTATACGAAAAAGTTGATACCTATACATACACATAATACGGAGTATTTCATGGGGAAGACGTAGAACCTTTCTAACCAAGAAATTTCCAGTTCATGCTCATCTTTCTCAAAATAAAAACAAAAACTTTGCACCGTCATCGTCAGCAGGTGAACAACTACACACACAAATGCCTACTCATGCCCCACGGACTCGTGTTCTAAAAAATATAACTTTGCTTGTGAAGGAGTGTGATGATGATGTTGTTAGTGTCTATGTCTGTTCAGATCACTAACATATGGTTATAGCTATATAGATAGGCAAACATATTATAAAAATTAACGCAAGATAGAGAAAATACATATTATCAACTATCAACCCCATCATCGGTAGTTTTTTGTAGCATGATTCTAGCCGTGTCGGCCTTTTTACGAACAGTAGAAAAGTTTCAGTAAAAATGTAACGATAGCATCTCGATGAGAAAAAGTGTATTACTTAATGCACTTTTCCTGTTCTTTCCGACATTCTCTGTATAGAAATCGAGAAAGTGAGGGAGGGAGAGAGATGAAGATGATTGTCATGAAAAAAGTATTTTGGACGTAGTGATGTGATGATAGTGATCAAGGCAATGAAGGTGATTTTTTCTAGCAGAGCGTAAAATATAATATATTTAGCAGAATATAGAATGCAAAATATATGCATTATCTTAAAAATATGTATGAGTATGACGCATGACCATAAAATAATATTTTTATTCTACTTAATTGGTTAATTGCTAATTACCATATTCGTTAAAACAGTTGACGTTGATGCCCTTGGAAGTATTTGTGGTTGAGTGGAATGGAACGAGATCCAGAAAAAGAGGCAATGAGACGGACGGTTTGTTAAAAAAGTTGAACAGTGTGTGCGTACAAACAAAAATAATATTTATCCGTAGTTGTCCTGCACGTTATTTGTAAGCTGATGATGCGCTTTTGCCAGTACTTGATGTAATAAGTTTATCCTGTCTATATGCAAAAAAAAACGTTGAAAGTATGCAATGGTAATAATGGTTTGAATGAAATCGTTTGATGTGTGGAAACATATTTTTGTATAGTGAAAACACGTATAATATCTAATATACAGTTAATGCTAACGGAAATACACTATCTTCTTAAGTATTACCATTATTATTACGTATGTAGATAGCAGAAAGAAAAATTCTACGAAATTGTGTAAGTCGACTTCTTGTCGTCGTAAACAAAGTTAAAGTGACACAAGTCATAAATTTATTTTCCTGTTTTCTCTTATGTCGAAATTTTTCATTTCTGCTATACTTTCACTTCCTCTCCCCTTTTCTCTCGAGATCCTTCAAAGGCTACAGAATTAATGGACTTTTCAAGAAAGCTGTATAAAGAAATAAGAAACAATAACAACAAGAAAAACAAGCAAAAAGGTAGTGTCTTCAAAGGGACTATGCGCGTAGTCCCAATTCTTGGCATCCCCAAATATTCTAAGGATTCCAAGTATTATGCATGCTAACCACAATATTATTTTATGCGTGTCAAAAAATCGTCATTTTATAGACATGACTTGTTTATAAAGAATTTTTCTTATTGTCACTGACTTTCTTTAGTATGTTAACTTGAACAGATTATTGAAACAAATAATGACATTTTTAGAACACTGCTCATCATAATACGTCTAAGGAATCTTACATTATTTTAAATATATCCTGTAAAATTCCTTTCCTTGAACACGAAACTCAAGAGAATATTTCAATTAGGATGGTTGATCTTTGTATCAAAGTGTTTCTCTTTCTTAGCTTTACAGAGAAGCGTTACTTTGCCCCTGTGCTTTTACACTTCCTTCCTTCTTGATATATAACCTACTTTGCAGATTGAAAACCTATTCATATGTGAAGTATTTAGACCATGTATTTTAAGAAATAAATAGTGCATATAGATATATGAAACATACTGAAACTATCATTTACGTTTTGTGCACACGTTTTCTATGATGTTTTCTGTGAGTATTCGTTTATATTGATAAAATCCGGAGTGGTAGCATTGCAACTTGCAACATATCAAATTTACCACACCTTTCAGTTTTTGATATACTTTTTTTTCTTCGACATTTTCCTGAAAGAGCGAAAGTTTTATGATAACATCGTGAAGTGATTTTGGAATTTCATCTTCGAACAAAAAAAGATTCGAGAAGTTTTTATTCGCATTCCAAAGTAAACTTATTTTAGTTTCTAAAGGGTAGAATGTGTTGTATTGTGATGATTTCACGTTCAAGCCCACCTTGTCAGAATTTTTATTCAGAAAGTGTGAAACTATTAGTTTTGTTTTAGTATGGATTTTACACAGCTTACATTTTGCATCAAAGCTGCACAAACTTGGTTTGCACGACCAACGGGTACTTGGGCCTCCATATATTCCAAGATTGTTTGAATGTAGACAGTTAGAGTAGTAGTTACAATATGTGTTTAGAATCAATATGTTTGTATTTTGTGATAGTATTCAAAGCGTTTTAATAGTCGAAGCAGGATGACTCAACTGCATAGTCACGGAATGCATAGCAGCGTTTTCATTTCTAATTTAAACTGAAATTACTCGTGCGTTTCAATAATTAATCATTTCTTTTTGAGTAGTCGGTTGCAATAATTTGCTAATCGTAATTTAAAATTCAGACAAGCTTCCCAATTAATTCCCCAGTTATGAGGAAGTCTTATATTTTTAGAAAATCTCACAAGTTTTCCAATAAATGTAAGTTTTATTGAAAAGTTTTTTTCCTTTTAGTGAAAGAAATTTTAATTAGTATGCCAGTGTAGCAATTATTCGAGGTTTTTTGTTTCAAATGAATTAACAAAAACACAAAATACTAAAAAAAGAAAAAAACTTAACGAACTGTAATGTTATGTTAGTAACTAATATAATAAAGTCCTTGAATTGTTGGTCTATCATATTTATGATAGCTTTAGGATTTATATATAGCAGAGCATGATGCCAAATGGAGGAAAAATCACATAAGTGTAAACATTGTCAGGCTAACAGATTGCCCCACGACCATATTTCTTAAAATGTATTAAGAATATTTCAATAGAAAGTTTAAAATCTAAACCTTACGACAAATAAATGTCAAGTACAGCTGGGAAAAATATGGATTATGTAACATCACAGCAGTGTCTTACAAAAGATGAACCTTCATAATTTATTATCTAATTTATACTACATTTGTGGGAATTAATACGCAATACATAATAATAATGCCCTCTTTCTTCTGCTTTCCATGCCCCCTTTTCCATATTTTACAAGGAGAGCTTTCTCTTAGGATAAGTTTTCAAAACTCTTAAAAACTTTTTTCTTCATAGTTACAATGAAACAGGACTTTCCATTTTATTTATACATCTCATTTGTATGTATGTAGAAATATATTAGACCGTTCTTTGTAATATCTTCTTATAGTCAGTAGAGGTGGATTAAACCAATACAAAATTAGTATTAATGTTTGTAAGAAACAAAGCAGAATGAGTTAAGTATAAAATCATGCACGATCCGCTTTCATGGCATCATCTATAATGCAATGCTTTATGCTTTTAACTTTCTTTCATGATTATTCTGCAAATGAAAGCATGAACAAAAATGTATGTTGATGCACGTGAATGATGAAAGGCTACATTTTGTATATTCGTATCATATTTAACTGTTGAAACTTACGTAATTTTTGTCAGTGTCTATTTTCCTTTTTAGAAATTCATTTGGTTTAACTTAAGGACGAGTTATGCTGCAGGTCAGAGAAAGTTTTTTTTATAGCTAGATACGTGTTGCGTGCTGCTGCTTACAGTCAGGTTTGGTAGAGAAACTAACCGCGCAGTGCCAACCCCACTGGCCACAAACTAAGTAAATACAGTGCGCTCCCGATATATGAAAATTGATGGTTAAAAACAATGTTATTATTACCATTTATTATTAATCTATTCTTAATCTATCTAAGAATGTAAGAACTGCCAATTTGAGTAAAGTAGTTCAGAACTAATAGGGAAATTGCAACACTGTGTTTACCATTAGGTAAAAGGGGGGAAACCAGGGGGAAATGTAGGTCCCTATTAGTCCTAAAGTATACAACCAATGACAACACAGATTAGATATTTGGATTCAGCGTATTTAAATTATTCAGAAATGGTAATAACTGTCAACAATATTATCTTTTTTGAAGACAAAAGCATTAGTTTTCTGCGACTGTCCTTGCAAAAAAATCAGACAGTATACAGAAAATACACGTGTTTCGTGCAATGCTTTGCTCTTCTCTCGCCTCTCTCGGGGGGCAATGAGACAAAAAAACCTCAACTTAAATGCTGTCTACCCACTAGGTATATACTTAACTCATATTTTTGACCTTATAACTAAGTAGGATATTAAGAAAGTGTACCATACTCTTTGGATATAATTTGTACACAATAACAGGATATTGTTAATTTATCTTTAGGTTAAATTCAAGAGTATTGAATGTGCATGTCAAGAACTATTTAATCTTAATGATGGTCTTCTCGAATTGTGAAAATCCATCTTACTACACCCCAAGTTTCTAAAAGTGTCTAAATATTTAATGTTGTCTGCGGCTCGCTTAAAATAGAACTTTGTACCTATTTATTACTATATTAATATAGACAATATGTAAGAAGCTAAGTGGTTTTTCAAAATGTAATACCAACCAACGCAATAGAATTCATTCGTTTCTTCAAAACATTGTTCTTAGGTAAGTAAATGGGAACATTTTAATTGCATTAAGCGCAAAACCGTACAGTTAGATCACAAACAGTGTTCTGCTTTCGATGAAAGTATATGTCAAAGTTGGTATAATAGCGTATTAAGTGTTTTGTTTGTAACATGTTCCAACCGTTTTGTTCTTGATTGAGGAATACTTATAAGCACAAAGACAAAGAGCCTTTTACTTGACACAGCTTTTTATTACTCCTGAGGGGATTTAACGCACATTGTAAAGCAAGAAGGTAGAATAAGGAAAAGTGTGTTACTGGAACAGGAACAAGACAAGAGGGAGAATTAAAACACCGAAAACACAATGAATAATTACGCCTTCCGCCTTGTGCTTCAGCCTTTTACAAAATTAAGAAGTCTTGTTATCTTTTGTGTATAAATATACACGCATGTACAATGTATTCGTTTTTAGCAAATTTTGTTGGTATGTTTGCGTGGGTACTTTCACTTTCATTATATCATGAGAACACTTTTAAAACTTATTAACTTAATTTATTTTCTATGAACATCAAGCAATTGACTTTCTTTATATTTCCAGTTTGGCTCTGGCATTTTACTCAAAGCATTAAGTGCATCTGTATATGTTAGATAAAACAGAATTATCTGGAATTTAAAATCTCTTTCAGAGTAGTTCTCAAGAATTAAAATATATAGAGTGCACGTGCCATTAATTTTTCCTCTTAAGAGGCGATTTTTGAAAACTGAGATCTAAAAGAAAGCATATTTGTAATAATGCTGCTATATTACATCAAAATAACAAGTTCTGTTTTCTTGAGATATGTCATCACCGTAATGAGGACTTGAAAACATTAATAACATACATATGTTCTATGAAAACCTTTAAGTAAGTTGTATTCTGAGAAAGTTTTAACACAAAAACTTGGGAGAAAATTTGAGCACCAGTAAAAATACAAGAATGCAGTTTTTACGACGTCACAAAAGAGACGTGTTTCGAAGTCGAAAAGATATTACTTTTTTTTGAAAGGGCAACTGGATTTAACATAGGTACTTGGTTGAAGAAATAACCAACTAAACGAAGGTAGCATTTGTGTGTGCGTGTGCTTGAATTGAAGATATTCAAATGTAATATCTTTTTTTGAAAAAATAAATAAATGTGTAATCACTTATAGTGAAAATTAAAAAAAAAGAACAAGAGATTACTTTCTCATAAGAAAGGAATCAGGAAAAAATTAATCCCTTCAAGTTCAAACCATAACATTAAAAATCTTCTTGATAGGTTGTGTATATATGCGCAAATAGTTAGACGTTCTGTTCTAAAAGACAAATTTGAAATGTTTAATATTTAACATAGGTCATGGTAACAAAGAATTACACTTTACCTATCCAAAAATTAAGCTAAAATAAACCCTAGACTCATTTCAGTTATTTTTAAAAGTTTTGCCTTATTTTGAAACTACAATAAGCCTTTCTAGGCAAAAGGGGTACGTAAATTCACGTGTGTAATACATGTGTATTGTGTAGCAAACGTTGTATATCTTAGTATTTTACTTATGGATCAATGCCAGTAATCAAGACAAAAACAGTGCCAGTTACATACAACTCATATTTAACAAATCTAAAGTAGCAAAAATAATCTTTCAGAATCAACATTGCAAAAACCGTAGGTACTTTTTAAAAAAAATATCCCTTTTGCAATAGATTCTAATCATTGCAGATTAAATTCACTACTGATTGCAAGAGAAATACAGGTGAACTAGTGATTTTTACTTCCAACCAAACCACCTGTACAAATACGTACAAAAAATAATCAACAATTTAAAACATACATAACCAGAATTCGTTTATATTAGGTTCGGACACAGAATGCCAATAATAGATCTAATTTGACGTCTGCTCTTTGAACCGTTCCAACTTTCGTGGAACTAGGATTCAATTACAGATAGTAGAGTTTATAGCAAAGAGTACACGTAGCAGAACAATGCACCAGAATATGAGCATGTTCCATTAATGAATTCAAGCATCAGTTGTTTACTTTCTCCATATTCACCAACCGTCCACCCACCTGCACGATCGGTTCCTGGATTTAAAAATAATAATGACTTTATCCGTTCTACCTTGTAGCTGAACCTAGGTTTTTAATTTTCATGAAAATCAAAATTGCAAATTTGAAGTACAGATCATGCTCGTTGTTTTATGGAAATCGGTTCTTGGAATCGTTCGGGGGAAGGATTCTGGCTTATTATTTGCTTACAAAAGGACTCAACATCAATACAAAACCCCAGAACCTATGTCATTGTCATTTTTATTTCAATGAATTACTTAATATACGTACGTACATGGTTTACGAAAAAATAATGGAAAAACTCATCTGCGCTAGTTGAAAAGTATAAAAGAAAATTACGTACAAGAGCACAGTTGGAAATAGTGAAAACGTTCATGTTGTATGCTGTAATTTCTTAATTTTACTTTCCCTTTTGTTCGTCAATTTTTTTCTAGACGTCAATCCATCCTACCCTACGTTTTATGCTTTTCCTTTTCTTCATGAAAAAGAAGTTTTCCTCGATCCTGTTAAATAGGATATTTGTGCAGGTATGTTGGAAGAAAACTGGTACGTTATTATTGGTAGATAATGATTTTAACCTGAACTACATTTTATCATTTTGAGATTATTCATTCTTTCTACCCATACCCAGCTCCTTTTATGCTTTATTAAAATAACGGAAACGAATTTGAATTGCTATCAGCATACTGATCAATTTGGGAAAAGATTTCCTACGTCAAAAACGGTTTTTGTGTTTTTCTTTTGAATTGCAGATTCTTTGCTATTTTTTGCTTTTACAATTACCTATCTTAATTCCACAAATTTGCTAGTTACCAATTAAACTTGCAAGTGTACAAGGGTACTCCAAATTATGTACAAATTACTCAAACACTTGTTTTTCGCCAACCAATAGATAAAGTCTGCACAGCTTATTGTTTTTATGAGGTTGAGAGGCGTAACGGGTCAAACACCACGTCGCATTAAGTATGAAGAAGATTCTCCCCTACAACCTTGAAGTGTGATGTGTGTACTAAACGTATGTGCACAGAAAAATTTTTCGATTTTCCCAAAGCGACATTGCTGCACTACTATTTTTACCGCAACGAAAATCACATTCGTATCTACGCTGTGTTTTCCCCCACTTTCTCCTATTTCATTTTGGACCATTATACTGTTTGGTTGCTCAAACGGTGCCGTCAGCCATGCAGGCTCTGCTGTTACAAGGGTTTGCTTCTTTTCAGAGAAAATTGAAAAAATCTGCATAGTTCCCATTCATGGTGTATTAAATGAAATGATAGTACACTACATAGGTAGGCGCAATGCTATTAATCATAAATTGTCTCAGCAGGAGACAGACATCATGGCGGACCATGAGCTGAATGCAATGCTCCCAAATAGTGGTATAATAGGAATGCACTGTCACGAGGTTACTAAATTACATTAGACCATGACAAAGTTCGTTGTCTTAATGAAAAACGGTATAAAATGAAAAGAGAAAGTACAGTTTGCAGGATATTCATTATGCAACTGAACCTTTTATAGTTGCACAAAAACATCGTGATTGAGCAATCAGGAATTGTTTGGCAAACAATCTCCCGTGGTATTTCTGTTCAAGTATTCAAAATTGACTAAACAATTTGCATAATTGTTGGTATAGAAAAAAGCTATTATATGCGTCAATGCGTCTTTTTTATCATTAGGCGGCCAAATTAGAATACAGACCAAAATAAGCTTAAAAGTTAAAATTATTCTTACACAACCGTGTACTTTTCAAAAGAATCATTCGTGATCACTTTTTGTGGATATGTATTATTATGTATCCTACAAATCAATGAAAAGAGGTCTGACCTACATCTTTACCTTGTCATTTATATTTAATAATGAGCAAGTTTATCAATAAAAATTTCAGCATTTTGGTTACAGCAGAATTATAAATCCGTTCTTCATTGGGTCTAGTATTTAATTATAGTCACCCGCATAGCCATATACTATATTGAATAATAAATAATAACTTGAATGTAATATAAAAGCCGTTTCACTCAAGTATCACTGTTTTATCTTCTCTGATCTGCACCGCAATTTTTGGAGTGTCCATAATGTTCAGCGGAAAATTAAAGACTTTCCCATCTGAAGGAAGCTGTCTGAAGGGTTCTCAATCTCAACTTAACATATTTTTGAAGAGTGGTATAACCGAAGTACAAACTTGTTCAGCAAAATCTTGAAAAGTTTGCTCACATTCTCTTTTATATCTGTGCATGCATTGTAATTTACACTTTCAGTCGATAATTTATTTATTCAGACTACCTTACCTCCCATTAGTTGAATCTTCTGATCCAATTTTAAGATGAAGAACTTAAAATCAAGACTCGCAATAGAAGTGGTTTGAATTTGAATGGGGTTGTTAGATGCAGAAGAACGCAATCTTTTATCTGTGGTTTTCCATAAATCTAGATTTTGTATTTCTTATGAATCCGAAAAAGAAAACATCAAATGCTTTCCGATAATGATGACGTATTTTGGATACACAGTCACTCATTATTCTTTTGCTATTGTTCTCTGTCATACAAAAAATGTTTTATCGGGTTAGTCAAAGGATAAAATATGTAATATCCGATAAAGTAACAACGTCAAAAAGCATACCGCAGATCTTAAATCTATAAATTTGATTTGTCGTATTCATTCATATGTATTAGCTTGATTCAACTAACTATATTTCTATATTTTGTTATATGATACAGCGTATACGATTTTCAATGCTTTCGGCGAAATACAAGAATCGGAAATTGATCTTGACATCAACAATGCAGAAAGAAACTAGCCCAAAAAAAGCCGAGCTATATACTTCCAGGTGTATAATTTGCAAAACATGTTGGGCACAACGTGCGTGTTTGCGTATGCACACAAGAATACACACGTGGAAATAACGAATATGTGCACATATAATATGCAGCCCTTATTCTCCTCATTCTCTTGTGAAAATGAAAGTTTGTTTATTTTTTAGCTTTGCAATGAAGTGACTCAAAGAAGAACGACAAAGAATAAAAACATATCCTGCCCGCTTGCTGTTTCTTACATAAGACATTTGAATAACTGAAAAATTTTAAATAAAAAACTTGTTATTTTAGGACTATTTTTTACTACGTCTCCAATACAAGGGAGAAATGAAAGGAAACGTTTTTCGATTTTACTTGTGAGCAATGTACTGAATGAATTACGCGTTGGTAGCAAGAGTGAAATAAAAGGATCATGTTTCTATTTTCTCTTCTTCAAGAAACGAACAGCTCAACCGTGTACTTCTGTGTTTTCTTTAAGTCCCATTATATACTGTGTAGTGGCAGCTGTTGTAAGCAATAATACCTTCGAGTCCCTTTCTCTGTACTGTTTTCATTCTGTGTCGACCACCTTAAAAAAGGACACCTTCAACGAACCAGCGAGAGATCTTTAGCTTTTATCATGAAATAGGGAAAAGTTGAGAAAAGAGAAACAAGAGAAAAAGAGAGGCTTCCTTTGTCTTGCAGCTTTCTTTTGTAACGGCAATTTTCTAAATAATCCAATTTTCAAGATGCAAAACAATATAAAAAACAAGTAAATCTTTCCTTTCTTTTTGTTCATCCTGCCCAAATACGAACCTTTTATTCAACATGAGTAATCACATCGATACAGCGTCGTCACTGTATATAGACCACAAAGCAAAGAAAATGCTATTTGAAGGTTCTGTGGAATATAATATTACTTGGAAAATAGTATGTACAAAGCTAAATCTTATTAGTTTACAAAAGTAACGAAAGCAATAGACCACACATTAAATAAAATGGAGGTCTGATTGCATCTATAATGTAGATGACAGCGTTATTGAATTAAGTGGGTGTGTCTGTCTGTTCGTTTGCAAAAAAAAATTAACTTAAATTTAATTTAAATATATTTTATGGATTTTAACCGCAATTAGTGAGTTAATCATTTTCAAAAAATATATCAATCAAGTCCACATCAAGGTATATCGCTAAAAATTTGGGTGTCGTCGGATTTTCCAAATTTCACAGATATAAAAAAATGCGCGTAATTTTTAGCATTGCGCTTGATGATTATCTGTGCAATATATTTTTTGGACTAGTTGTTGACCTTGGGGATTTTCTGTTTTTATCTTATCTCTTATGAGTTCAATGTAGAAAAACCACGGAACAACTTATGCATGACAAATAGTTTCATTAAATGCATCGCCATCCTCATCGACACTACGATCAACCATCAGCACCCTTTTGTCTCCCTCTTTTTCAATCTTGATGAAGCCTACTTGTAACTTTCACACAAGCTCGCCAAGGGGATAGATGTTTAGTTACAGCACTGGCTTAAACTTTACTTTCTCCTTTCCTATCTTGATTCTTGATAGCTCTGTTTTTCAACAAAATAATTACATTACGTGTATTTTTCAACACCACAAAAAGCAGTCACTATTGTCAAAACAAGTTGTTGTTGTTCAACTCCTTGAAGCTGGATGGAAACTGAAACACTGATAAATATAAAGCAATATAAGCAAGTCAAACGATATTGCATAAAGTTTTATTTATTATGCATTTTTATTCCCACATAAAAAGCTCCTTTATACGATCCAATAAACGGGTTGGAGTCTACCACGTAAACGTACGTAATGTTTTAAAGTAGCATTGTGATGGTTTTCCGTTGCGGGAATCCGCAAAAAACAGTTTATTTCCACTAATATATTGCATTATAGGTTGTTGCCATACAAAGGAAATGCTTTACGAATGAGTCATAGTCGTTTACTTGTATACAACAGCAGCGGAACAGCGCTTATTTATAATCGAATGAACAATAATATTAATAAGTCTAGGCCCACCTACAGCTTACGTCAAATTTATAGAAAATAAATCATACTTGCGAATATGCAACTATGTAGCCAAGCCAAATGTGCATAGCTTAGAAGTGTTTAGCAACAATTGTTTGTAGGCAAAAACTATATTCTGTAGCTGTAAATGCAGCATGACAAATTGTACCGGGCAGCTCAGAAATTGTCCAAGATCCTATGCACTCTACAGCCCGCATTATGTTTATTTATAACATTACGGGAATATTAATGATATAGATAGAAATAGAAAAATTTCAATATACTGAACTTTTTTCATAATTAATAACATTTTCTAATGCTCCAATAAGAAAAAGGACGTAATATTTCAGTTAACTAGTGAAGTTTGGATGAAAGAGTATGAATAGGCATATGGATGATGATTTGGAAATATCATAACTATTTCTTTCCAACCATCAAAACTTTAAAACATGTTATGCCCACATACAACTACTGTAATATATGATTAGTGTAAACATAATTTATTCTGCATAGTAGGTATATTCCTATTTATTTTACATCTTGAATTTTCCAATTTACCATCTCAACAAGAAATATCAAATCTACTTATTTTTTCTTTCACGTGGTAAAGTATGCTTGCGAAGAACGCTGTTGACGCTATCAGGTAAAGAAAGCCATAGAAAGTGATAGATAACTCACCAAAGCTGTAATAATTCAGTTTACAAATGCCTCTCACCTCGTTAAAAGCGAGCATGCCTGCTTAGGATAGGGAAAAACTCTGAACTCCCACGTCCTTGCGTTCACGTATTTCCAAAAATTGAATATAAACATTCCAAATAACTTAATGCATACATAAGTAATATTAATTCCATATCCTAGACACCGTAATAATCATTACTTTGTCTTCAAGTCTTCAGTATCGAATAATGTTTGCTAAGTTTTCTCTATGTGCAAATATAAAGGTTTCGTGCACGTGTCTTCATAAATGGATAAAATTTAATGAAAAAAACATGATCATTTCCTCTTGAAAAATGAACTAACTGACAAGACAAGAAGTAAATGAAAGTTATATTTTCTCTCAATGATTTTTCTAAGGAAGTTTTGCAGCTCATTGCGAAATACCCAATAAGCATAAGCAGTCTAGGAAGTATTAACTCGGTATTAACAACGAAACACTAATAAAGTAATCTTTTTAATAAAATATGAAAAGATAAATAATATTTGCCAGCAAAATCTGGCTTTGCAATATCAAATATGGTTAGCTCATACTCACACACGCAGAAGCATATGTACATATTTGAAATGAAAAGCCATATTATTAATACAATTTACAAAGGCATTCAGCCATCGTCGTCGTAACCTTTAAAATCTTCAATCTTCATAACAACGTGTTTTATCTATATATATTCTTGAGTTTATGTAAATAGACAAGTAAAGGCTCTCACCAACTAATATTACGGATTTATTTTTTAGAGAAATATCTAGAATAATGAGTTTTTCTGGGAACTATAGAAATAAAGTTCTTTGTTATGAAGGTTATATTTTTGCATCCATGTATAATAATATTTTAGATCTACTTTAGCTTTGTATTATCACTAAATACAGGCGATGTGGAGGAAGGATGCTACTCTTGTCGTCATGTCACATAGTCTATTTGGTTGTGTGACAACAATCCTCAAAACACTGAATATAAAATATATATCATATACTGATGGGAAATTCATGCCCAAGGTTGTGGCAATGAAAAGGGAGACATACATGATTACACTGCTGCTACTTCACTGATTTCACGTCAGGGTGACTTACCCAAGGGACCCACTTTCACCAGTTATTCCCAAAGCCGCACTGACGGAGAAGAATTTTATGCCAACACTTCGTTAAAGTTTCCAGAAACTATTTATGTAGATCTTTATCATTATTTTGTATCCATATTTTCTGTTGAACACGAGATGTAAAAGTGATCACATTTCTCCCTCCTTATTGATATCTAATTCGTTTAAGTAGCTGATTTACCTACAGTAAACGTGAGTGAATATTTGAACCCCTGTTCAAATTATGCGAAATTTCATAATATTAAGTTGACAAACTTATATTTGATGACTTGACAAAAAAACATAAAATACAGGCAAACAGAAATATACATAATGCAAAATTGATTAAAATATGGTGGGCCTCAACTTGACAACATAACATCAAAGAAAGTAAATTTAGTAAACACTGGAATGATGGTCTTATGGTACTTATGGTGGTAGCAGCTTTGGTATTAGTCCGCATTCCATATTGATTTAACATACTCCTATTTCTCTCGCCATCTCTTCATCATTCTAGAAGATTTAAGTCAAAAGACATTTAGCATTGTGTCTGCTCCTTGTCAGCTCTTGTGTCATGCAGCGACTCTGTCTATTCCTCTCTTCATGTTAAATAATAATAAACAACAATAATAATATGAAATATTCACACGAATGACTTTGTTAACATGGTTGGTTTCCACCTCTTTGCATAACTAACGTCTCAAATATCAATATCAAGTATATAATCTTCACCTCTAATGCACATTATTGTGTGATACACAACTACAATATAAACATTTTAAATGTAAAAATGAAGACTGTACAGTTATCCATTTTCATTTTTTTGGAATCTTCAATTTCTATGCTTATCTCATTTTGTTTACTCTTCTTACATATTACGTCACTAGTGGAGCATAATTCTTTTATCCACTTGAACTGAATACAGATTTTTGGCCAGGTATTTTGCCATCACCGCAGTAGCAATCGAAGTTCTAGATGACAAAATGCACAACAAAGTTTTGAATAAGCCCAAACCAATTTTAGGTGGAATGAATTTTTCGAAGAAAGCATATGATGACATATTTGCAAGCTACATTTTCCTTTAATATTATATTATATGACAACCTTACGCAACCAGTGGCAATGCGAAGGCTCTAAATGAGTTCGATGATGAACAAAAGGAATGATAATTACAATACTTTCCATTGTTCTTACTTACACTTAGTATGTGCGGTTGCGTGCGTATCTGTTCAAATCCGGAAATTTTCTACCAAATTTGATATCCTCTTCTAAAACGTAGTTTTCATCATTATTATATGAAATATCGTGCTTGTGCAATGACGGTTTACGGTTTACGTGAATTTGCTAGTTTCTTAAATTAATAAGAGCATGCAATAAAAAACATCTGCATTTATTGCTAGTGAAAGCTGAACTTAATAATTGCAAGTGTGGGAAGCTGTTTTTCTTTGTTCCGTGCACCTACAGAAAAATAAGCATCAATTAACGTGTTACCTTGGGTTGTGAATGGCGATAATGATACGATTGCTTTAAAGATGCATGCAGGATTTAAATTAGTATAATTTTCTCTATCACTCTGCCTTCAACAAATTGCTTAGAAATTTTGAATGCGCATTCATTTCATATTGATATAGCTTTATTCATTCAGAAATGTATAAAAGCTTCATTACCGTCACATTATGATATCGTGTTTTGCACTGTAATCAATGTCATATTAAGTGTAAGTATGGTACCAGTGAACAAAAGATCCTATAGTATCATATTTTTTAGAAGATAGCGTGTTTCATCCCACCCCAATATTATAATATTTGCCAAATTTTCTTGAAATGAATAGTAAAATAGGACCACAACAAATCCACACACATTTCCTTTGAATTGTGATGGTTAAACCTTCACACGACTTCTGGGAATTTCTCTGAATTCCTTAACAAAAACTTAGGTTTCTATTATATGTAGGTATGTAGATGCATTCATAGTTGTGGTTAAAATTCTGTTTTAGTTTCGTCCTGTAGAAATGACTTCCTTCAAAATGTATATTATGCAGATACAAAAATAAGGTGAGGCCTTGAGAATCTAATATTTACTTGTAGCGAAAGCCAAATATTAATTTCGGATGACTGTTTGTCTGTTTGTGGGGCACTTCCCATTGACTGATATCTTGAGCGAGAGTTCCATCCAACCATATTTAAACGTTTATATAAGGTCATGAGACTATCGACTGTTTACTAACTACCAAAAGTTCTGTAAACGCATGTGCGGTGGTTAATGCGATTACTATTTTGTCTGTCTGTGGATGAGCACGGTTTCTCATAAGAAACTGCTTGAGGGATTGAAGCCAAACTGTGCAAAAACCCAGATACTCGTGTTCATTGTTAGGAGGGGGTCCTATTGGATTTGCAGGTTTTATGAAGAAGGTTTGCATGTTGCAGTTCCCAACTGGGTTACCAAAAAGGATACCGAACATTTCAAACATTGTCACCAAATATTTAAAAAAATATATTTTGTGCTACTTGTGTAGAACGGCAGATGAGTGAAATATTGTACACTTAGAAGTCGTAAACAATATGATGTACTGTACTAACGGCGAATACTTTTAGCGTGTGCATTTTATATTTTTATATCTCATGGATTGTTGTGTACCTTCATGGATATAAACAGGTATGCATAGCCCAAACAATTTCAGCAAATATTGAAGTGTTAGCTTCCAGATATGCATAAAATGTAATATCATGCCTGTTAGTAAGTCGACTAGAGTGATAGACTTTGAACAACTCCAATTCAATAGAAATTGTGTATGTCACGTATGACACGAAAAGCCACAAATAAAACGTTCATAACAGTGCATGCTTCAGTGTTCATAGTCACATGTACCTTAGCTGTGGTTTCGAGTAACAATGAAAACGGTGAAAGTATAGAAAATGCTTTCACAGCTCATCGGTTTTTCCAATTTAGTACATTAGTAACAACAGTACAATATTAGCATTGAGTGATGAATTTCCAGGAGGGATTGGGGACATTTTGTTTCCTACGTATATACGTCATCAGTGATCTTAAATGAATGAGGAAAACTACTGCGAGTTATAAATTCATCATCATGTCTTTCATATGAGCACAGCAATCCATTAAAATCCGTTTGGTTAGATATAATTAAGTTTGACTGAATGAAAATCCCCCGTGCAGAGTATACCATAAACGAGGATGGTGATGATAAATACCTATGTGTCAAATGTTACTATTTGTACAAAGGCACCATGTGTCCAAAATGAATAGTTTTAGAAGATGAATGTAAGTTTTAAACACATCTAGAATGCATACATCGTATGTATTAAATCATAAATAGGATTACCTACGGTAACATTGATTATATGTGAAAAGGAAAAAATCGGGGTAACTTGAAATGTAAAATGTAAAGTTTCTTGTTTATGTTTTGCTTTTGCATAAAAGATAAATGGTGCGACTTTCTATAGAAAACTTTCTAATGTCAAACATTTTTTGTGCTTGCACGCATTAGTGTGTTAGCTAGTTGCCCCAAAAAAGAAAGTTAAAAAATGGCTTGATTTGCTCCTCAATGGAAAAATAAACAGAATCACGCTAAAACATAAATCGGTTTTATCCCAGTTAACTAAATAGGTTATCTTGTTACATTAGTGCCTCTATTAGCATTTTTCTTAAGCCTTAGAAATGGTACAAGGAAGGCTAAAACGGTTTTTAAAAGTCGAAGGGCAATGATGAAGACAAAAGTGTAGTTTTGAGAAAGTACAGTGAAATGAGAAAATGTTCAGCTATTACACTGAGCGACTGCTATAAAGATTTAGCTTCAAGATCAACTTTACTCTCGTATTTTTTTCCTAATAAAATATAGATGTAGTATACATACATGCATAATATGTAAGCACAGATAAACTATGTATCATTTATGTATACAAATGTGCTACTGGCTATTGTAAATGGATTGGTAGAATTTTTTCCTAGTTCTTACCATGCATGCATACAACGTACAACATTAATGTAAATCCCTGGCATTTGCATTTTCTTTTTGTTCACTACAATTATACCAAAAGAAGAAAGTAAGATGACGATAATGTAGGAAGAGAAAATTATTCAGGAAACGAACACCAGAATTTTTAGAATGCTTGCTACGCGGAAATGCATAAAGGTTCGTAAAGAAAACGTGAAGAGCGCACAATTTTATTGAAAACACAGAGATTCTCCACGTAACTATGCTATAATAAAAACGAAAAGCAAAATACCTAAGTAATGGAGCAATATAATCTGTACAAATTGGCATGCCTTCTACACCAAATCTAGCTGAAGTACATCTTCAGAAATTCCGGAAATAAGAACAATGGTACGAAGCATTAACAACATATACAATAGAAGCGGAAATAATCCTCAGTCATCCAAATCGGCATAGCGCAATGTGCAGAGTCGCAAGTAGCCCTGCTAGTTTTTACTTTTACGAACTTTCCATTTCGTATCACGGTTGCTGCTGTATGGGTTCATAACTGTTTTGGTATGGGAAACTGTTTCTTTGATTTTTTTTACTTGTACGCTTAGAACGGCAACAGTTACACCAATGCAAAAAAATATTTACACCTAGTGGAATGTGTTTGCATACCAAATAGTTATTACCAAATAATTATTATCTACTGGGGCATCATGAAATTTTGAGGCAGTGAACATGCATAATCGATTTATTTACAAATGCAAAGAAATAATTGGCAAATATTAGTCCACTTACCAGTGAAAACAAAGCGCTGGCATAGCATCCTTTTCTAAGGGTCCATCCGCAGCAACATTGCTGAATAATGGCCATTTTGATCCACGGTGTTCTCTTCTTGCACACACACCTTCTTTGATTATTGTACAATCTCCGTTTGATCTCCAATTGTGTTTTCGTTCTCTTTTTTTAGTTTTCCAATCACACCTAAGACAGAATTTGGTAAAAAAAAGAAAGCGTGAAACAGAGGATTTACAAAGCTTTTAGAAATAAGTAATCTCACCATAATGTAACACAAACATTTTGTTGTAGGTGTTACTTTCAATGACTTCAGTCAACTATACAAACTATAAATTACTTTTTGCCCCACTTTGAAGGTCAGCAGAAATGCACAAGCAAAAAACATTGTTACTCTTTTGCAGCTGACGAGTCCATCGAAGTCACTTAGCCTTGACACTCGAGAAGAAAATGGTGGAAAATATAATATGATTAAGGAATAAAGCAACGCCACGTTTTCAAATGCAATTTCTATGCAAAATAAGTTACGATACGGATGGAGGTGGTATTGTGTGTAGACACACGTGCTATTTATAAGTATGTATTTTTTCGTGTAGGAGAAAGATAGTTACGATGACTAGAGTGGTATGCAAGGACCATAGACTCGTAAGATCTATCCATAAATATAATATTCTATGCATAAACATAGACATATCTGCTGTATATCAATTTAATAAATATATTCCTAACTAAATCATCTTTCTTGGTATGAATATTTACAAGCTAACGGGAAATGCACGATGATTTGATAACCTATTGACTCGCGTTTCTTCTTTACTCAGCCAGATAACATGCAACAGATGCCTGTCAATAGTAAAATGCGTCATTTACAGTGTATAACACATAAACAAAGCGACATGAAGGATATTAGGACTAGTATAAAGTGATAAAGGTTTTTGGAATAACCGGTCATGCCTAGCCGAACGTATACGTGATATTTGTTTATCCATTATGTATACACCCTAAAAAATCTCCAACCAAATTCCCGTCTTATTACTTTCCCTCTCAAGAAAGTAATGAAACGTCGCGTCTCAATAACATTCCTTTATGAATGCTGATGGTTATGATTTGTTGCTACGGGAAATGGTCAGTAGATGATGATATTGCCTTTTTATGACCGAACGAGTGCCTTACTTAATTTTGTCGATACATACTGACTTCATCAGTATTTTTTTCTATAGACGACTGATGATTGTGCACATTACCGAATTATGCTAAATCAGTAAAACTATGCTATCTCTGAATTCAGAAATTAGCAATTCATTTGTATTTTATGGCTACTTCATATAACATAATGTAAGTTCAAATACCTTCTTGGAAAGTTCCACCGCCACAGCTTATCTTCTTGAATTCGAAATTCTTTAACAAACTTCAGGTACACGATTGATATAATATATTGAATAATTTGTATACGAAACAATTAGTAATATTATTATTAGTAATCGTTTGTGTTAGTTTCACCGTAAAATAAAGAAAATGTAATGAACGTAAGTACACTGGAAACGGACTCAGGTTATGGCTGCAAATATTTGATTTTTTGTAGAACCGTCGTCTCGTCTAGTACCTCAACAGACACCTGGATTATTCTTCAGGAGGGAGTTTCTCTGCTAGTGTCGGCTCAGGTTCCAGAACTGAAACTAAAAAGAGCCAGAGCTGCGTCGTTTACTTATATGTCAAAATTCGTTGCTGCTTTGCTGTTTTGTTAGTAGCTTTGTGTACGCTGGAGCCCAGAAGAAAGATTGCAAGAAGATCTTGCATTTGCCCCAACACCCGTGCTCACAAAGCAGCTCTCTACCAATGTACTAACTTCCGTTTGCAAAAAGAAACTAACAAAATATTACTGCTGCTGCTTCTGCTGCATAATTTGCGTTTGCTGTTCTCCTTCTCACGACGGTTTTTCCATTTTTGATTCTTTTCTTATTCCACCATAGTTTGTGAATCTGTATTTTTTTGGGATATAGATTCTTTTCATGTGACTCGCAGTTTCTCTCATCTTGTACCTAAAACAAAGGTTCCACTGTTTTCTGTGTAAATTTTTGCTATAGTCGTTAGTCGTTACTATCAACTATTGTGATAATAGCATTTTTCTCTGCGTTCTCAACTTTCCTGAGAGCTTGAGAGTCTTGCAAAGGTTTTATTTCCTTCTTTTGTCTGCATAAGAAAAAGGAGAGAAAAAAAATTGAACATCAACGCTTTGTCCTCACTTAAAACGTCTCAAATTGGCCGATAGCAGGATACCTTTTTGTAGATGCAGCAGCAGAACCTACTCAAGTACACAGTATTCTCTCTTTTCAACTTGAAACTAACTTTTTTTGTTTGGAAGAGTGTAATGTATACACCAATGTGTGTGGCTGTGAGTGCGGTTGTCTGTGGTAGTGGTAGTTCGTAGTGAAACAAAAACTTCCAAAACAGGCAAAAAAAATACTCGTTTTCATTGTGTGTGAAACAGAGAGAGAGTATTGAGTGCAACTTTAGGGGAAAGATGAGTAAGTACTTTGATGAATCTCTGTTTTGATTGCTATAAATTTTCATTTATGACTGACACTTTCGAAATAGAGAAAAATGAGTGTTTGGTGAAAGTATCGGGAAATTTAATGGGTTTTCTAAGAAAAATCAGCAGCCAGACGTTTTCCTCTCTCCACTTTATATAACCATTATTGCCATTAGCCATTAAAGACCATGACTCTGTAACGAAAGTATTACAAGGTTTAACGGTGTTTCTACAAACTAATGATCAGTCAAGTTTAAGACGATATTTAGTCAAGTTGTTATTGAATGTGATTGAAAGAAAGATGATTTAATTTAAGAATTAACTAACGAACTCATAAGCTGCGTCTGGATCATACTGATTTTAATTAAGACTTCATAAACCGACTTCTGCTATTTGTTCATGATTTTAAGGGATTCTAGAACATGGTAATAAACGATGACGTATATATGTACATACAATATTTTACGCAAATGTGTTCATTCGCATACTTATTTTATCAAAGAAAATGTAGTAACTTTGGTAAGGCAAGCTGAAAGTATCCAAACGATTTCTCAATAATTCTATGATATTCTAAGAACCCGAAAAGGTAAAGCATGTAAAATTTAGTGTAAATAGATATAATTCTCTTTTTTTTGCAGAATAAGCTTCTTCGTCTAGTTTCTTTAACATCGGCTCGGCATACCTATAAATGTATTTATATATAAATGATGCAACACACTTAAACTTTTGTACGAAAGAACATGCTTGAATAACGATGTCTGACATTGATAAGATGACATCAACAATGAAGAATGATGTCAGATAAAAATAAAGTTCGATGCAATAAAGTTTATATAGATTTAAAACAAATTTCCTTAAGGAGTAATGTTGTCTATCTATCGACTATTTATTTGACGAGTGAAAACTCAAAGCTTATGACATGGCACTATTTTTTCTTCTTGATAACAACAAGTATGTGATGTAAAAGGGGCTTTGTCCTTTGTACACGTTTTATTCTATTTTCATGGCAAAAAATACATGATATTTTCGCTTCTAAAAAGTTGTGTGTAAAATGATGCCGACAATATCATAAATTATCTCGGACCGTCTTTGACAATTTCATAACGAAAATGCGAATATTTAGAAGAGAACAAGTCTTATGTCAAAGCAATATCTATACATTACGACATAAAGTAGGCAAGGTGCAAACGAAGTAACTGTTTTGCAAATAAAAAGTTTATTACATCGTAATATAACTAACAATATCCTGAGCATTACATATTGTTGCTACAAAAGTGAATAACAACTCTTTTTTGACAAAACCTTCAAAAAACTTATTATATTGTCATCTATTTAATCTGAAAAGTTATTTTCCAAGTTGGAAACAGTGACCTTCAAAGATACATGAATTTTTAAACACACAGCAGTCTTTACCAACTGGCCTACTAGACAAACGTGTTCTAACTAATTAAATCTTTGGGTTGCGCTCAGGGAAACAGTATATTTAGATGCACATCACTAGACAATTAATCAATACTTCATCTGTAGCAAATTATTTGATAAATCTATATATGGAATACGGGAAATATTAAAACATTGGTTGATGGTTTATCAGTTTATGAGCAGTGCATAGCTGTTAGATGCAAATGAAAATGGACGTGTAAATAAAATTACATTTATATGTCAGTTCACAATCTAGCCAGTTTTTAACGGTCTAGGGGATGCTCTTAAAATTTTCCATTTTTTATTTCATCAGTTTGCAAAAGTTCTTGTTGTTTGACTAGTTTGTCTCCCAAATGTTTGATTTAGACTTTAGACCCTACCCAATCCAGTTACTCAATATGTTATTATATTTCCCACTACTAAGTATTTACGTAGTAGCAGTTCGTTTACTTTTGTAAAAATGCATGGCATAAATCCATAAAAACAAATATTTGCTTGTGTGCAAACGGCAGAGCGGCGGATAATGTATCATTATAGAGGTTTTTTCTTTGATCGAGTCCGATTTTCCTGATTCATTCGTATAGGAATATTGTGTATGCATTTAAGTAGGATACAACTTGAAGTAAAACTCTTTCATCTCATGTCTTTCTACCGAAACAAAAACAAATACTAGAGGTTGTAATAAGAAACACATGCCGTGCTTTCACTGTAAACTAGATTTCAATTTGCAGTTTACACACTTTTAACCAATTTGATGTTATAAATTTCTTTTTCAAAGTTCTTAATTAGATTTGCATTACAATGTCTTTAACGTAATCGTATGTATTTTTTAAAAATAATAATCTTCAAATCAAGTGGTAAGTACTTCCCAGGTATTTTAACTTGACATTAATCAGAAAAGTGCAAAATATAGCAACGCATGGTCTAATGAAAAACTGCAAAGCTAATTTTATTAACTAATGGAACCTTATTGACAACTGATTCTAAAGCTGTTAATCGTTCCTTTTATGGACGCTACCATCTGCTCCAGGTTCTTAATGAAACCGGTCATTACTCTCACTGCCACTGTCGCCATCACCGTCATAATACTATATGTTACACAGAATATCTCTCCAACTACCAAAGTAACCTAAAAAACGGTGATTTAGCAGTAGGAAATGAAAGTAATAATACGCCTTTCGTAATCTCAAGGGCAGTCGATTGATTCGTTGACGTTAACCTCATGTAAAGGAGTTCTAGTAAACAAATATCTTCATGTCTCCATGTCCTTCCGGTGTCATCAAGTCCTGCCTGTCTTATTTTGTAAGAAGCATATGTGCTTGATAAGATGAATGTTTCACAGCTGTACATTATGCAGATTTTATCGGTATAATGCGTTCTAACTAGAGTACTAATACCAATGACACATACTAGAAAAAAACGAACTTTCTCCAATAATGCAATAACGCGATGTCATTGTCTTTTACTACATCATCCTCCCAACAACTATTCATTTCATGCATGTCATCATTACAATACTACATATATAGCAATTCATCCCTTATTCTTTGGTTCAGTCATCAATACAAAATTTACACAGTATTACAAACCTCAGCGAACTGTGTCACCACCATGACACCATGAATTATTTTTTGGATGAATGGAAACGCACGTGTAGTAACTATAAAACCTGAATTTCGCTTTCATATCCGCTCTTTTTTCTTCTATATTTATCTATGTATCATATAAACATTTCAACCGAATGAGCAGTAGTCAATAGTCACATATCACATTTAATATATAGCTAGCAGCTGTAGAATTTTGCCGAAACCAAAACTGACAACTGACTCGATTAGTGCCACCATCACCATCATCGTTGTCGTTTTCATCATCTGAATCTCTTGGTGAAATGAAGTGAGTAGAAATACGAATACCGAGATGCTTGTGATGCGATGATGCGACTCTGATATGTACATATATAACACCCATGAGTCGAGTCTATTTCCTTTTTCCAATCTCCTGTTTTGAAAATTGGAGACACACCTCGTTCCACGAAAAAGTGAAAGTAAACAAGCACCAGCAAGAAAGTACTTCTAAACCCCCCTTTTCCGGAAAAACATAGATGAAAGTAAAAGAGAACATACCACCTCTAAATGGAAAATTGGAATCATGGAAGGATGAAAGTGAAAAAAGGTGATCGCATTTTCAAATTGTTTGTTCCCGTGTCCAGCAATATTTATTTAGAAAAGAGAAAGTTAGTTTTGTGTATTCTGTAACAAGTCCAATGTCTATATATATCAAATTCAAGTCTGAACTCTGGAATAGGAGTCGAATATAGGGGTTTAAGCTACATATTTATATACTGGTGACCATTTATTTTGAAGCTTGTATTGAAACGATAAATTTAGATGGATGATGGCTATGACTGCAGTTATAACAACAATAGCCAGTAAGTAGACAACATCTCATCCTTTTCGCAGCTGCATAGGGTCTTCTTTTTTATCCATTACATATTTCTTTTTGCTCACTCGTTTACAATAAAAATGGATACATTGGCTTTTTCTTAATGGCATGAAGCCACTAACTGCTAATTTCATCAAGCTTTTACATGTATTGGACTTTGGCTGACAGATTGGTGAAGAGTTTGTTTTATGTCGCCGTTCGGTTACTTTAATTTGTTGGAATGACACAGTTGGATCTTTCCTCCTCGTGCAGCAAGCGGTCTTTTTTTCTGCTAAAGTTATTTAAGTGGTTGCAAGGGAAAAAACTATGAGAATCGAAAGAGAAGGGAATGATATGCCATAAAATTCACTGTGAAAACCAAAACTGCTGTGGTTGCTCCAAGCACCGAAGTAATTTGCTGAATAAACAACACATACTGATAATAAACGAAACCAGTAAATTTTAACTTTGATGACCACATTGGTTATAAAAATGCTGTATTAGTTTGATGTTCCGTATTTTCGTTGAGTACTTAACATAATAAATTGTTATAATGAAGGCTTCCAATAATAAGGGGCAAGGGCGAGGTTGTATATACAAGATATTAGGAGCATGTAATGGCGTTTGCGACTAGTTTATTTAAGATTGACACTTTTATGAGGATTTATATAGAACAACTAAATGGGAGTGGTTACAATGCGGTGCAAATTTAGATGTATCAAATGAAATAAGCATGTAATCTTTCTACTTACATATCATATATACCGTATGCATATACACTTACTTGGGCAATCTGTTTAAGCTCTGGCTATTTCTAAACAACATAATTAATATAAACCGTGAACTACACGTGGTTATAGAATGAAGAAGTGAGTATTAATAGAATTGTTATGATTTAGTGTATTATTATTATATGCAAATTTTAAATATCCCCTAAGGTCATTACTGGAACAACATTGATGCGATCCCGGCATGGCGCCATGCAATTCAATAAACAGCGTAGGCACACATGTGTAATCACGTGTGTATGTAGGAAGGTGATTCCCGTTTGCTAAAATGAAGCAATGCAAAAAGTTTCTGAAAAATGTCACAACTGATCAATAATAAATATTGTGTGCTTATCAAAGAGTAAATATTTATTTTCTTACACACAATAATTGATTTATTAAATTGATTTATTAGATAGCGTAAGTCTACCATATGAAATTGTCATGATGCGGCCGTCAGGCCGTCCGGTCATACTTGCAATAACTTGAGAACGGCTGGACCGATTTTCACCAAATTTTGTATACACATAGTATGACCCCAGGGGAAGGACGCTATTGATTTTGGAGTCTGCAGGT
>JAQFYG010000082.1:0-55848 GCA_034694325.1 Entomobrya corticalis
CGTCCTTTCTCCTCCTCTCTGGATATTATGATTAGAGCGGCTTTTCTTCTTGCTCGACAATAACTCACTATCACTTTGACTCGGCTGGAGAGAGGAAACTTAGCCATACCTGAAATGATTATTACCATTTCCTGGTATTGCTGGTACGACGACCATCATCGTCATCATTATCATCATCAATATCATCATCGCCTTCTTCTTCTTTCTTTCTTTTTTGTTGTCCTTCTTGTCGCTTCCCTTGCTTTTACTTCAGCCACCACCACACATAATAATAATACGGTATCCTCTCGATTTTTTCTCTTTTTCGTGTGTGCTCTGTGTCCATACTTCATGTTAGTACACCATCAAAAGCATACGATGATGATATAATGATGGTGCACACACACACATTGTGTCCATATTTTTTTCTTCTTACCTTGCCACTAGATTTTCTTCTTTTTTTTGGACTCAAATTGTTCTTCTTAGGTTCGTGTGATAAAGGTGAAAATAATAAAAAACGAGGGTAAAGAAGAAAGAGAAAGTAGAACTGGGGGATATGTATAAAGAAAAGGGGAAATGAAAATCAGTAATAGTGTTCTTCTTCTTGTTCCTCTCCTTTCATTTCTACACAGCAGCGTGGTAATTCAGTCGACCAGTGAGTTTCATTTTCATTGTATGCAGGTCTTGGTCTGATGACTAGACTTTTTCTTTTGGTTTTATACGCATTCTATTAGTTTTTTGCAGGTTTATCTAGCTGTATATTTTTCACAGACATGAAATTATTAAGCTTGTCTTCGTCATAGAAGAATTCTTTTTTGTTTGGGTATGTGTGCATGTATGCATCCATTGTAGTATTTGTAAAAGGGAATGCATACATCATCGTCATAAAAAAATATTAGATATTTGGTAGGTGCCTAAGATTATATTATATAAATTTTACTGACTTTGTATAGTTTTTAGGGGGGAAACTCTGTTCACACTGCTATCAGAATCCTTTCAAACAATGCAATGAAAACTGGGAGCACACTGTGAAAATAAAGGAAAGGCTAAGTGAGGCACACAGACAGACAGAGAAAGACAGACACATACACACCAGAAGGAAGGAAGGTGCATGTGTTTTCACCAGAGAAAAATATCGAACTCATAGGATTTTTTTCTTCTGTGATGATGCCAACCAGGCCACATGTGCACCTTTCTTCTACAACTGCTACTATACTACTATTTCTACACTTGAGATTATAATAATAATAAATAATGTATAATATATTTTTTGGAAGGTGGTGGTGGTGGTGAATTGGATGAGCATGTAGATTAAAGTTGGACAGGTACCCAGGAGGACGACGACAAGCTATCACTGCTTCTACCAGTTACCGTTACTACTATTATGATGAAAACCAAATAGACCTGCTGTCCTATCAGTTCTTTTGTACTATTTTTTTAAATATAAACTCCCACGACTACTAATGGTAATATAAACTTTAATATAAGTATATATATAGAGACATGATGATATGATTTGATGATGATGACGATGACTCCTTTTTGTGAGAAAGGCCTCTTGGCTACGGAAAGGAAGGGAAATGTGAACTTTTCCCGGATAATCAGAAAATATAAATCAAAATACTCACACACATGTATAGGTACACATACACAGTCTAGTTTTCATGTATTGTATAACCTATCCTTCGTTTTTTACTCTTTTACTGTCTATTATCACGTAGGTACCGGCTCTCCCTTTTTTGTATTTTTCACTTGTTCAATTTTATTTTATCACAGGAGAAGAAAGCATGTAATAATCCCATGTGAATCTCTGTGTACTGACAGCACTGGGGAAAGTAAGAAATGTGCACCCGCCATTGACAAGAAAAAAGTGTTCTCTCTGTTAATAATATTAAGAACATTAGAAATTTTGATAGTAATGGCATGGATACTTGATCATATATTGCTCTATCGAGAGAGAGAAAAATCTGATGGAATTGCATGAAAATATGTATGAATCATGTGTGTATACGCGTACCTAAACATTATATTGGTTTTTGCATAGTAATAACAAAAATAGTATATAATTTTAATGTTATCACATCTTCCATATAGTTTCTATACGGCTGAGCTGTCAGTGTTTTTTCTTGGTTGTTATGACAATATCAGTTGCAAACAATTTCACCTTCTTTTGCTGCTGTTATCATCATAAGCTGCATGTTCAACATACCAACTCTTCTAGTACTGACTGTTGGAGAAGAGTTTTTCAACTGAAAATTCTGTTTTTGGAAGAATAACAAAAGCAAGACGGAAACAAGCGGAATCGCTCCTTGCCCCCTGGGAAATGTTATTCAGTGAGTCTATCTGAAAATGTAATTTCCACGTTTCTTTGTGAAAGCTGGCAGCAGGCAGGCAAGCGGCAAGCAGCCCTCTAAACAAGGCAGCAGGAGCAGGAAAAGGGGTTTCTTGTTTTGTTGGTTGTTATGTTTGTTGGTGCAATGCAATTGTCATTTTAACGGAGTTGGACAATAATAGTATGAGTAATAGCATGGCAACAATGTAAAATAAACCGGGATTTTCTGGTGACAACAATGATGGTATTTATAATAATAGGTGCATATGTTTTTGTTTTTTATTTTGTATGGATGGATGAACAGGTAAAAATATTCAATGTTAAGTAGATTGAGTAAGATAAAAAATATTACATCTATTTGGTAAGTAGCTTTAAAAAATCTTAAATTGAAGATTATGAAAATGAGCCCATTGACATTGACTGACCGTTAAAAACATCAACAGCAAAGCTGTAAATGATTTTTTATCAGAAAAGTTATTTTTATTTTTAAAATTCGCGTGACCTCCCCAAAAAAAAAACATTCTAAAACATGCATTGCAAATAAAGTAGGTATGATCGATGTCTCTCTGCATTCTCCATAAATGATTTCATTATCATTTTACTTTTGTTTCTTTGGGAAAACGATTTATGTCGCAATGAAAACAGTGAGCAGGCCCATAATATCAAGTCTGTTGACTTCCGTGCTATCATGATGTGACAGTAAAGTCAACTCTACAGGGATGAAAATTATATATCTATGTATCATTCTTCTTCTTTTCTCTACGTCATTCCCTCTCCGGCGATGGTAGTGCATCTTCCTCCTCAGTTCTCTCCTCTCATCCTCACATAATGACATTCACGTATATAAACTCTCTTATTACTCCTCTCCACGGTCTACTGACTATTAATTCATGGCTTACAGCACACAAAATGACATCTTTTCGAGCAATGGCTTATGTCATACTAAAATCCTTGTTTACTTTGATTTGCAACAAGGACAAAAGACTTGCATTCAATACAATACTTATGTTTACCAAACGCAGCGACCAGCGTCTCCCTAGTCAATAGCGCCGCTTCTTGCAGAGCCAGAGCAGCTGCATGATGATGACACAACTATTATTTTGTTATTATCATCGCTACTCACCAAAATGTCCAACTAAACAGCACGAATGGCTCTAACTATCATCACTTTTTTTACTTTTCTTCGTCTTTCATGTTATGACTTTGCCGAAATTACCTGAATACCTAAAAAATGTGCAGCTGCAAACTATAGTTTTTCTTAGATATTTTTGTTTGCAAGTTCCGTTCCGGCTATATGTACGCTGTCGAGAATCGTGAAACTAAACAAATGCCCAATATTAAACTCAAACATGATTACCACTTTAGTAGAGAGCTTTTGCTCTTTTTTACTACTTTAAAGAAACCTAACTTTGGGTAACTCGCAGATGAAGAAGATGATGAAGATGAAATAGCGTGAATAGTCAGCTTACACCATAAACTACCTTTTTTCTGTAGTAAAGTAAGTACCTATGAAGAAGAGATGTATGTTGTCACGTCTTCCTGTTATAAGGTTGTCAGCCTCATTGTTGATTTGCACTCAGGCAGAACAAAAGGACGAAACCGCAGAGATGTGTTTGGTAAAAAAGGTTTAAAATTCATAATATGCTGCTGCTAGTAAAAATTGCTTTAAGTAGTTACTAGATTTTTTTAGGTACGAGTTTGCATGCATGAACGAGAAGTGAGGGAGGAGGAAAAAAGGAGGAGGTAATGTACTTCTAAAATAGAGCTAAAAAATTATTATTGTGAAAACATTCTAAGAAGTTGTAAGAAGTAAATGGGATTTTGAATTTTTGCATATGACTAACAGGTACTTATAATAATGCATACTGTCAACTATAACGATATGCATTTAAGTACATAAAAATATATTGGGTTTAAAAAATCGGATAAAAAATGTAAGTAGTTGTTGTCGTCATCATCATCCCTCTAGACGAGGGATGAAGACTTGTAGAGAATTTTAGATCTGCATGTAGTTTTAATTCGAAAATTGAATAGAAAACACGACAGTTTATTTGCTCATCATTTTTAATAATTTTTTGCTCAATAAACATTTCTGAACTGAATAGAAGTTATCTTTAGAAAAAGATGTCAACATTTCTAGGTCTATAAAAGGTGTTGTCAACTTTTATTTGAAAACGTGTATATTTATGAGACTACGTCATTGCGACAAGCTGATATACGAATGATAAAATAGTGTCAAAAATGAAACAGAAGCGTTTCCTAAAGGCATGCGTTTCAACTGTTTATCTTCATGGGTGGTACGTAAAGATTTCCTTCTTTCTCAATGTCGCTCAATAACAAAAAGAAAGAATAGAAAGTGATCTCTTTGCAAAAAACATTGTTAGACAAGTGCACTTTCAAAAGAGTTGTATTATTTTTATTGTTGCTGACTGCAAATCTTTTGACAACTTTTCACAGGTACGTTCCTTTGTTCCTTGTGTTGATAGGCATAAAGATGTGTCTTTTGTCCTTGATATCAGACACAATTCGACACAATCATAGCAGCAGCAGCAATAGTCACCATTCCAGCGATAGTTTACCTTCTTCAGAGAAGCATAACAGGATGAAAAAGAATGTCCATCAAAATTCCATTGAAAATGATTCAAAATTTAATAATGCAATTGTCAAAAGTCATTCTCCTCCAGAGAACGAGGTAGCCCCGGTACCGGATAATCTAATAGAACTGGAGATAAACCCTTCTAGGAAGAATCGGTATGGACAAGATATAAAAAAACATTTCTAAAAATATACTTTTCTTCTCTTTTATTAATATAGTCCCCATTATTCGATATTTCAACATCGAAAACGTATATATATTTTTATGAAAGTACATAAATAACTGAGGGATTCTTATCAATGAGCTGATGCATTTTTTACTTGACTTGTGCTCAATCAAAATATAATAGTTTGCTAAAAGCATCCTACATTTTTACTGCGTCCAACGTCAGAGGAGGAGAAGAGGATGAGTCAAAAAATCTCTTTTTTTACATAGCACGTTACCTACCAAGTTATTTTTAGATTTGAATTTCTACGATACATCAGATCCACTATAATTTTTTATCCATTTTTCTGTGAAATTTTTAGTACCAGTTCAAATAGCATCTGGCTGATTTACAATAGCGTTCCAAAGTGCGGCGAAGACGTCACATCTGAACTTATCGATAATTTGGCCGTCAGAAATGGGTTCGCTCATCAAGAACATGAGTACCAGACACCTTGGCCAAGGTTAACTAAAAATATGCTTAGTACCAAACAAAATATATAATAGAATATGAAATCTCTTTCTTGCATTCTTACACCTTCTTCTCACAGGAAAAAGGATAAACGATAATGTATTTTTTACATCTTTTTCCTTTCTTTTCTTTAAAAACAAAGATTTCTTCTTCAACAAGAGCAAAACAGCCTGGTTGAATGGTTCCAGTATCAACACCTCCCCAAAAGTTATCATCGACATTTTTTCTACGTCAATTTCACAAAATTTCAAAAGTAAGAGCTCTAGTTATGTTGCAAAGTCATATTTCAAGACGGCAAACGGAATACAAAAGCTTTTTTGTGTTAAAAATCGCCATAGTCACCATGAATTTTTATATTTATATTTTTCCAATGTCCAGATTCGCGAAAGAGAAGCCAATTTACATAAACATTGTACGGGACCCTATAGACCGACTTGTTCTCGACTACTACAGCAGACGAAACAAATCGTCGAGTATTACGAAAGAAGAAGTTAACAGACGAAATTTGATGAGCCCTGGTTCAGGTACTTACCTCTAATACTTTTATTCCCATACAACCATACATTTAAAATAACGAATACATTCACGCACGCATATTTTTTAACGTTGCTCAAGGGAATTACAAGGATATTTCTTTTTTTTTCTCTCTTTTTTTCTCCCAACTTATTTCTCTTCCATGGGGCAAATCACACATGCCTAAAAACTTGACATTGCCAAACGCAGGAACAGAATGGTACCATAGAACATTTGAGGAATGTGTGTTACAGGCTGACCCTGAGTGCCGCTATACGGCAGGAGAAAAGTCATTTACTTTAATGATACCATTTTTCTGTGGACAACATAACTCTTGTGTGTGAGTAAATATAATGAGTAGACAAAAAAAACTAGAATAATAATATATTAACAATGTACCTATTAACTAATATATATATATCTATAGAGACATATAATACATTAATATTCTTATAACGTTTGCATGTTACCGTTACTACCATTAACTTCTCTAAAAGTCGCGTCGTAATCAACGTTGCGTCACTCTTTCCCCTTCTTGTTAAAAACTAACTTATAATGTAAATAATTTTTCCCTTTCTCTTTTTTTACCCCTGAGAAAGTAGTAGAAAAGGGTAAAAAACAAAAGAAAGTTGTTGGGTCAGTCATGTGAAGAGACATGATAGAATGCAGAGTAGTTACTAAGGTTTTTTTGGGTTACTGCTGCTGTCGCTTTTTTTTGTATTTGGCTGCGGCAGTCGAGTCCACACTAATTTCTCCTTGCGTGGTTGTTTAGTTTCAATTCCTTGTCTTTCGAATTTCAAACTAGCTAGGTATACAGTTATAATATATGGATGTATTTATAATAAGAAATTTTTTGAATAGGATGTTATATTTATATTGTATGATGACTGTGATTGTGATGGACAAATAAGCGTTATAAATAATATAATATGTATTTTTCTGTTGGGGAAAACGACGTTGCTAACTGTCGATTGTCCTAGAATATTTGTGTGTGCTAATAATACTGTTTTTTGTATTGTCGAACAGAGAGGGAATGGCCCTCTGTTCTGCTGATGAGAAGAAACCTGTTATGCATGTTTTATAGCATTTTTTTATTATTACTAACTTTATCTGCAGAGTAATCAATGATAGGTGGGCCTTACAGATGGCGAAATTTAACATTGAATCAGAGTACTCGGTTGTGGGAGTGTTGGAAAAAATGGATCAAACACTCAGCGCGTTGGAGAAGCTTGTACCACGATTCTTCTCTGGAGCTGGGCAGCTTTATAATGAATTTGGTAAGTTCTTGTTTGCTTTTTTCCCCGTTTCTTTTGTCTTGTTTCTATTCATTTCCTTGATTATTGCATGGGATTAGGGAACAGGAAGGTAAAAATGTGTTGTATGTTTGTACTTTATGAACTGACCGATTTTCAAAAGAATATATTGTTTATTACCGCTTTAATTAATGAACTTTAATGGTTGTTAGATTATATTGATGCAATTGGAACACGGAAACAGCTCTTTCAATGAATTATTTGTTATGTTAAGCATGCAGCAATTCATGAAAAAATATTCTTCCGAATAGTTTATATTGGTTTATAATATTAAACAGGGTTTGATATCAACCACAAAAAGAAGGATGTTCCTGTTGTTTCCTCGTATATTAGACAGTTGATGGAAAGTGAATTATACAATGAGGTGGAGTTATACCAATTCATTCTGCGACGGTTGGCATTGCAGCAACAAATTCTCAAGAAGACTGCTCCCTCAATATAGAATAAAATTAAATACAAAATGTATTCCCTAAACGAGATGTGATATTAAATCATGATTATGTGCGTACAAAACGAATTTATGAATGTTAATGCTGTGCATATTATGCTTTTTCTGAGAATGAATGATATAAATAAAGGGAAAAGTTTAATACTATTTGAGTATATCATCTGACTTTTTTCCTTCTTACTTTATTATTACTTAATTATTATTCTTAATTTTCAATTATTTGCCAGTATGAGTTCACAAGTATATTAAACTAGCCGTACTCACTTCCTTCTGAAAACAATTATTCTTTTTTTGACGTCGCGTTCCTCAGGCCGTAAATGTTTCAGGATCAAAACGCAAGGAGATGCATTGTTGACCAGTACAATTTTGTAAATATTTTACGTTAAACCTTCTCTAGAAATGTATAAGCACTGTATTTTGTTTTTGAAGTTTTTATAATATTACGGCTTCAGTGAAGCTACCCTTGGTAAATCCTACAAGCGCCTAGAAATAGGCAGCAAGAAGCAGGATTGCAACAATCTCGGTCATCCACACCCACACACGTTCGTCGTTTGTTCATTATTATGATGATGTTGGTGTGTAGCGCGTGATGCAATAAAAATCAGACTATTATTTTTTTCTTCGTCATAAAAACTATAATGTCATCTCCATTATATTGTATTATTATTAAAACGGAAACTCTGTTTTTTAAGAAAGATGTACCAGACATCCATATAACAACAATTAATATAATTTCTCTATATAATATGTTCTAAGATAATATATAGAATATATTTAATAAACGAAAGATAAACTGAATCGATTATATCATTTAAAAACGTTGAATGATCGAACTTATTAAGTTTTGTCATGAAATGAAAAATATCAAGTTTTAAGTTGATGTTGTTGATAAAAGATAATATGACACAAGTACATATTATTATTAATAGTAGTATTATTTTACCTACGTACTAATTATTACTTGCTTTGTGGTATTATTCCCATTTGTTTAAAATTATTTATTGAAGGCTTATTCTATTCCATTTGCTGATATCATTGTTGCTTTCGTTATGATACGCTAAGAACTTACCAACTGACACTAATCATGGTCATATTAATGTAGTACTGTTGCTGTTACTATTCATTAAAAGTAATACCACTACGGTATAAGTAATTTAAAAAATAAATCAGAAAAACGTTCAGATATATACCCTTTTCTCATTCAGAGGAACACACACATTACGCGTTGTCAGTTACAGTTACAGTAAAAATAATAATAGTAACAGCAATAAATAAGTTTTTTTCATGTATTAAGAATAATATAACACCTATATGGATATTTGTGCGATTTTGACTACGGATAATCACTATAATGTTGCATTTCAAACTTCAGAATACTGATTCGGCGGATCTGGATAGATGTATTGGATGAGATGGCGATCGCGCCAATCGTTTCTTTGGTAGTTTTTCAACCACTTTTTGAATCTTCGGGAAATCTAGTCTCTCCTCAGTTCTGGCTGACCAACAGCTCATCAGAATGTCCTGGAAGAAGCAAGCAAAGGTTAAGTTACGCATACGTATTTCGAATTTAGGAAATAAAAGATTCGTTCATATTCTTTGTCAGGTCATGCTAAATTTACCTTGACATCTCGAGAAAAGAGTGTTGGCAACGGCTGACGTATGCCAGAACCGATTTGCCAAATTATGGCTTCAGGAGGTAATCCTTTGTAGGGCCATTCACCGGTTAAAAGTTCATACCAGACGGTACCGAATGCGTAAATATCAGTCCACTTTGAAAACGGGAGCTCATTATCTTGATTCGAAACCGGTTTTAAGCATTTAATAAGTTCTGGGGCCAAATAACATAGCCAACCTGGTGGAATGCTCAAGGAATCATTTTTTCTAAAAATAGAAGCAATTGAATGGATTAACCTTTTTAGAACATGAGACTGTACGCTAACAATTCTTAGGAAATATGATTAAAATACGAACCTGTTCCCTTGGCAAAGCTTTGTTACGCTGAACAAGCCAAAGTCAGTAATTATTACTTTTCCATTTCCGCTTTCCAGAAAAACATTCTTGGACTTTAAGTCTTTATGAATTATTCCCCTTGCGTGTAAATATCCCATTCCCTGAGTTATTTGTGCGGCAACAGCAGCTGTTCTATTCATGTTGAATTTGTCCTTCCTCAAATGCAGATGAGTGTAGAGGGACATCCCCTTACACATGGAAGTGACGATTGCTAATCTTGGAGGCTTCATGCAAGCACCCATGAACAGGACCAAGTTTTCGTGGCGAGTTTTACGAAAGATTGCCACTTCCTGTTTGAAGTGTTCCAGCGTCTTTTCGTTATCTAAGTAACTCATATCGAGAACTTTTATTGCCACGTCGCCATGCCAGTTTCCTCGGTACACCGTTCCAAAGTGCCCCGTGCCAATTTTGTCTCCTATTTTGAGTTCGTCGAACGGAATATCCCACTCTCGATTCGACAACTAGAAAAAAGTAAATCAATTCAAACTTTTAATATTGCGTTCTTGTCAAGTAAAACTATTTTTAAAGCAGGGAAATTAAATTTGTATTGATAGTACTTCAACTACCGAGTTCTGGCGTGGCCAAGTACGCTCGTTTGGTTCACCATCAGAAATTTGACTGTCCTGACTATCCACACGAAGGGCCAAAGTCTTCTCAGAATCCGTACTCCCAGAGCCAGACGTTTGTGAAATCGTGCGATCAGAATCATTGGATTTTTCAGTACTTGTCCGATCATCATTTGTTACTTCACTGAATGGTCTCGTCTCCAGTGTGACAACTCCTCTATCGAGGTCAACATCTGCACCAACAAAATAACAATGGCAAAAGACATCATAAGCAACTGACTCACAATACCCCAACACCCCAATACAAAATTACCAAGTACCTGGATAGTGAAATTTAGAGCTGGCTGTTGGAAAGGGTGCTGGACTAGAAGGTGTAGAACTATTGCAGCTTGAGGTATTGGAGCTAGAATCTGGCCCCTGAAATGATGAGCATGTATTATTTACATTACGTTATTAAAATTATGCCATTTCCGGGAAATTCCCATAACACCCACAAAAATATGTCATTTATAATTTATTTTCAAGTTACCGGAAAAGGCTGAATTAGCATATTAACTGGAGGACGTGTTATCTTTCGATTTCTTCCCACCCACTTTTGGTTTGGCGACGCTGGTAGCATTCTCATTCCAGGGGCCTCTCCTACAAAAAACCATGATGAAAATAGGTTTCAAATAGGTACTTAGGTAATCCGTTGTTTAGTGTATACATCACGTAGTAGGCCTGCCCTTTTGCTTGGAAACAAGATGCATTCGAATACGCTAGAACTACGATGTTGACTTACCATCTCTCAAATGACGAACAAACTCATCAATGAATTCGGTCGGGAGGCCACAGGATGGTGGAACCTTTGGCTCACAATCTCGATGGCATTTGAATTTACACTCCTTGCATTTCAACCCAATTATCATTTGTTTAAAACAATAATCGCACGTTGCAACCTTGAACATTTTTGAAAAACGGTGGGATATCATGTGACCCATGCTCCTGGCCATCGTGGGAGTTCTTGGAGATTTGGGAACTTGAAGAGCTGCTACAAGATAACAAAGAAACATTTCTTGAAAATTACAACGCAGCTCAGATCTTATTAGATGGCGAGTATAAATTAATCCTCTATAAGTAGGAAAGCTAGGAAATAAAGAACTTACGTCTGCTTGGATCCAAATCGTCGACTAATTCTACATGAGACGAAGGGGGCGATTTGATTGGACTTGCCGTCAGCGGTGAAGTACTACTCAAACTAGACCCCCCAACAGAATTGATCAAGAGAGACGAACTGGTAGATGCTACATGACGGCCGGAAAAGACGGAGTTCGATGTCGATGTGGCTGAGCCTGTACTATACTGTAAGTCCCAATTTGTGGTTGGACCTGCGGGTCCTGGTTCTGTTGGAAGTCTCTCCCTTCGTTTGTGAGGTAGCTGCTCCAAACTGTAACCCGCCATCACACCGTTTCCAAAATTTAACCATGAATACGAAAATGCATTCGAAAGATTGACATTGTGAACACTTGCAAGAGGCTTGGTATACAGAGTTGAACTACAGTTAAAAGGTTTGATCACACAGTAAAGAAGGAGGCGGAATGAGCGTGCGAAGTGAACGATGATGCGCAATTTTGACCAACAAAACAAAGGGTTTCGTGATTACGGGAATCAATCATCACGGATGCGAAGGAAGATACACGTACGACATGCCAAGACAACATCACAAAATCAGCAGACACAGCAAGGAAGCAGGGTTACATATACATACAAAAGTAAAAATAAAAATACAAAAATGGAACAAGTGCATGCAACAAAAGTTAACAACTAAGAGTTTAACACATAAAGCTAACTCTACAGACAATCAATTCATTTTAATGAGAGAATATGAGAACAGGATATGGAGAACACCTACGTTACAAAAACAAGATGAGGTTTCCCATAAAGAAATTGGGAACATTGTTTTGGAGTAAATGGTTTACTACTTAAAACTTTCTAGTCTAAATTAGAATTTGTCTAAATCACATAAACAATTAAAGCAATACTTCACATTTATATAGAAAAAGCAAGGATATAATACAATGAACGAAACACAAAACGAAAATTACGACCTTGAGAAATACAAATTTTGTTATTGCTTAACAATAAGTTGAAACATTATGTGGGTACAGTCGTTTAGTTTTTGGCAAACACTGACTCAAAAGCATTGTCGCTCACGAAGTAGAAGGCCACAAAGCAAGAAAGTAAAAGACTAACCTGACAAGATTGCTTTCGGAAGATGAGTCAATTCTGCTTGCTAATTGTGACTCGTGGGATTTAGATTTCGTCAAAGGAAATCCTTCTGGCTGTAAATTTCCTGAAGCTCCCGCAGTAGGAACAATGGACTGCTTCTTCTTGGCTGGAGGTGTCGTTTGAAACTTTTTGTCGCCTAAAGATTTCAATAATGTATTTACATTGACAAACCGTTAACTATTTCACAGTTTAGAGGGTTATAACTTTTAAACGTCAAGCTGTAAGTTAAAAATACAAACCTTTCACTGGTGGGGTAGGTGGTGGAGTTTGCCCTGGATCATAGGATCCAGGTGAAGTTGAAGACGGAGAAAAAACAGATGAATTAGTAGGTGAATAAATGTTTGGATGAGATCCTGGCGAAAATGCAGGCGAGTTCAGACTGGATGGAGCCATTGTGGTCACGGGGGTGCATGGAGTGGTCGAGCAAAAATGGGAGGACTGGCTTGTGACTGAGCCAGAGTTTGTGTGTCCATGATTTAAATAATCCTCTGAAGGAACTGAGCTTCTTGTTGCCCTTGTGCGACAATGGGGAGATGCTACATTAGATAGGCTGCCCACTAGTACCTCATTCTGGAGATTCCATGAATCCCAGTAAAGGTCAGTGAGATCAAGAGTGACAGAATGGGGTATTTGCCTTCCGTTTTCGTCATTGTGTGTTTTTAACGAATCTGGAATTATTCAACATAAAATTTCAACCTTAAATTCCCTAACAAAAATAAATCTTTATTGTGAGCAGCTAAAACTAACCCGTATAGCGTTTTAATTGCTGCAGTGCTCTCGTCAGCCGTCTTATCTCTTCTTCGTTGGCCTGATATTCGTTCAGTAATCCTCTAATTTCTGGCTCCGAGCGATCCTTGAGACTATCTAGACTCGAGACACGGTTGCAAATACCCTGGGTTATTCTTGCAGTTAGTCCCACAACTTGCAGCCATAGCTTAAGCGATGGTCCTTGACAATCCGGCGGTAAATTCTCAGGTGCTATTCTCTTCTTTGCAATTAACTGGTCGCCAAAATGCTTGACCAATTTACCCTACACAAAAGCAAAAACATCATAAAATCACAAAATCTTCCAAATCCCCACCAATCACTAATTTTTGTTACTAAACTATTACCTCAAGAGTCCTAATTTCCTGATGAGTTATCTCCGCACTCGTCGTACACTGTGTCCGAAGTCCATCCAATCTTTCAGCAGACAATGTAATAATAGGATGTAAAATTTTCAAGGTTTCTAAAGCATTTGCTTCATCCGAATTACGATCCATACTTCCCTTGTTTATTTTCTGGTTTCCTACACACGCACCTGGTCCGGTGCGCTAGGAACCGCTACTATTTTCTCTTATCCCTTTAGTTTCTCTACTCCACTCTGCTCCCCTTCCTAACCCTACATCTTCACAGCTACTAACTCCCAAAAAGAAAACCTTATCTAACTTCAAACTCCAAAAATTTGTTTAGGCGACTTTCCGAACAATCAAAACAAACTTTTTTGTCTTTACTTTCGCTTTACTACTTTACCTAAAACCCTAACCTATCTCTTCTCCTGCTTATACCTCAACGTGAAACGTCAAAACCTCAACTCTCCCCAAGAATATCCCAAACACTCTCAACCTTTAACTCCAACTTTCATATTTACTCCAATTACCCCTTAAACTAAACTTATAACTTCTATCTCCACCTCTACCTTATCTTGTCTTCCGAACCTTATAGCCTGAGCCTATTCTTTCTTATCAACAAGATAAGCAATTTTACATCTCCCCCAAAAAACCTTTAAAAACCAAAAACCAACAAAAATAAAAATCCTCTTCACCCAACAAAAAAACAGACAATTTATAATTAATATTTATATTTTGATCTTGTGCTCAGATCATGTCGTTATCAAAATATTTTCTCTCCCAACAACTTCTTCTCTCGTCGCACACAAACACACACTAGACAACATTCTCACACAAACTCGCAGATAAATATACATGATGATCATCATCATCATCGTCACTATCGTGCTGCTTTACATTTACAACATTCAACCCTTTCATTTCATCATTTTTACATTTATACTCTACCATTTGAACACACAAACTCATACACAAAAAATATAAGAAAAAAATGATATAAAAAAAATTGCTCGTAGAGAGCCAGAGCCTACCAGCAGACCAGAGAGAGTTGAGAGCTGCTACCTTTATATTTTAATATGGTGCATGCATACATATTGCACATAGGCAGATAGAGAGACAGAGAACACACGCAAGTAAACGTAACCGTAAGTATGTAACGTACACACTTATAAACAACAAGAAAGACACAGAGGAGAACAGAAGAGAGGCAATTTACACGGTTACTCTCTTCTAGTTCTAACTTACTACATATTATATACTATCGCTCTCTTCTCGTTTTACACTCTCTTCTGCAGAAAAGTAAAGGGTTAAGAAAGAAGAGAGCGAGATGCAAGAAGAGGAGAAGAGAGGAGACCAGAGACGATGAAAAAAAACACACAGAGAACAAGTCATGATCATGAAGAAAAACCTATACTGAATATTATGCTGTTTAGTGATTTTTTTTAAATATTGGGGAATACATGGGAAGGGTACGGGCTACTCTAATCCTGACTGTGTGGATATAGAGTATAAGTATAAGGTCCTGTCCTGTCCTCTTTGGTTTTTTTTGGGCTCTCACCTTTTCATTTTTTTGTGTGTTCAATTTCTCTTTTTTGGGGTTTTTTATTGCAACATAGTAGTCCATGTATATAGTAGTGTCCTCCTCGGCGTCTTCTTCTCTTTAGTTTTGTCTAAGTATCTTTGGGATAAGTTGGGAGGAAGGAGAGCTAGAGGAGGAGGAGGATGAAGAAGAGATAATGGGTTTGGAATGGAATGCAAAACTGATAAAATGATAGACTATTAGAGATGAAATGTGTCGGGGTTTTTTAAAGATAATTGCATATGGGTAATTGTTTGGAAGATGAAATGAAGATCATGTTTGTCATTTATCAGTTGCATTGTTTATTGTTTCTTTGGGGTCATCCGTCATCGTGATGGCATGCGAAAATGAGACCGGAGACGGTGTATTATGACTTTATGACATGGGAATATGAAAAAGAGATGCTGCAGCAGTAAAAAGGGAAATGGGAACGAGTTGAACTTGAACAAGATGCGTTGTTTGTAAAGCGGAAAAAATGGACAGGACAGGGGACAGGAGAAACGAGGTAAAAAGATTCGCGAATGGACACACTTTCTGATGAGAAAGTTTCTTTTATGTTTTCGAAGACTTGAATGATTTGAAAGAAAGGTTTTTGTTCTTTTGGAGTTGTCCTGACATTTTCTTGATGTTAGTTGCATAATATATGGAAAAAGACTGGTAGTTTTCAAGATGAATGGGTATGTATTCTTGAGGAAGAAATATGATGGAAAAAGAAGGGAAGAGGAAGATAAAAATGCATGTTATTATCATTGGTTTTCGTGATAGATAAAAAGGGAAATAAATATTGTATAATTGTCATGTGGTCTATGTATTTGTGTAAGTTGATGTGAAGGACAAATGTGTGATATTCTGTCTGGAGTCTGCTGCTGGATTAAAATAAGAAGGAAAACAATTCTATTTTTATCGAATGGGGAACTATGATTGTATTGGTATATCTGTTTATGAGGTTTTTCCAAGGGAAAATAAATATTTACAGTTTATTTTTAAATGACAAAACTATAAATAAAGTTGTGAAAAGAAATTTGTTTTGTCATATGATGATGTTTGACATGTTTTAAGAATGTGTTGTGTAACTTGAAGCTTATATAATATGTATTTGTTGTGCATTGTGTGACTCTGTTATTGTGTCTTCATTTCCCATGAAAAGTTGAGTTCTCAACATGTCATATGTAATATAATATCCCGTATGAAAGTTGGGAATAATGCTCCACACAAATGACAATGACAATCAGAAGTTTTTTTGTTGGAAATTGATTCTTTTGACTGGAAAAAAAAGTTGCTTAAAGACTTTCAAGTTACAAGTTTTCATATATGAAATTGTAATTCAATACACTGGGATGCAGGATTGCAGTAATATATTTACGGATGATTGATATTTATCTAATCTAGATCAAATAGTGCATAACATTTTATCATTTCTATTTTATTTTTTTAATTTTAACCTTGCGTAGTTTTGTATTTATGTAAAAATCCAATAAATCAATTGACAATTTTGACAAAGTTTATTTATATAAAAACCTTTTACAGAGGAATTCTAACTGTAGCTCAAAATCAAAAGTTTTAATGGGTCTGTCTACAGATTAATAATTATGAGCTTGACGTCTATACATAAACTACATCTGCAATTTTATTAGCCATTTATGAATAAAGTAGTAAAATATAACTGCTTTGTGCTGTGAGTTCTTTATATAAACAAAGCTATCAAATGTCATTTTGTCATCTTGTTTTGTGTTGGCTTTGGCTTTTTCTTGCCATTTGGGAATGAAGATTCTGTGTTGGGTGACATGAGACATGAAAACATTTATGCACAATAAGCTACAGGTATTATCGCTTTCAACATCCCAGATAATTTCAATGTTATTTGTCTCTGCAAAGAAGAATAAAAGCTGAAATGCTATTCGTTTTGCAAAATAACTGTCTCAACAGCTCTTCACCTTGCGTCATTATACATGTCGTTTTGCGTCACTTATTAGCTAATGTCTTTTTTGTTTTAAGCAATAAAATATCTAATAGCTTCTAAATCGCATAAAATCACGCAGTAGTACTTATTGATTCTCTTTCACCCGAAAGCAGTAAAAGAAATCTATAGATTTTATGCATTACGGATGACCGACAAGAGATATATGGCTGCTGCGTGGCATTGGCATTCATGTGGATAATTAGCTCTGTGGGCCAGGTTATCACCGAATTCTTCTGAATTTAAACAAAAAAAACCTGCCTCGTGGTACACTTTGTCATTGGAAATCCTCTAGGAAAAAGCATCAAATTTTTATTATTTGGTCCATTTTCTTTATTTGCCGTAGCCTCTTTCCTGTCATATTTGAATGGCTCCATGAAACTAAAGATTTTTTTATGTATCTAAGTATTATGTATGTATTTAGAAACTTTATTGCATTTTCTTATTGCTCTTGCCCTACATAAAATCAATAAAACCCCGAATTTCTTTGTGGAAACTGACTTCTAGCTGCGTAATAATGTTATAGCTTTCTCAAAATCACGTGCTTCTAACATTCACGTATTCACATTTACTTACCTGTAAAAGCACACGCGGTTTTTACTTCTCATCAAACTTTTATTTCCTGGATTCACATTTTCCGTGCAAACGTGGAAACGCAAACAGCATAGTGTCCTCTCATGATGAAGATGAGAGCCGAGAGCAATATAGGTAATTGCATTCTTGCACATTGAAAATTACTTTCCTATTTCCTACCATCCACCACGTGCCCAATCCAAATGCCAAATGATGCTTAACAGCCTTAACATTAACAAATACTCCAAACGATCAATTGAAATACATAAATGTAGCGAACATTAATTGGAAGCAGCAAATGGTTATTTATGGCTTTTGGCTCTTTGAAACTGGAAGCTGGCAAACAGACAATATTTAATTACAAAAAAAAGAAGTTTTTCTTCCGTTACTTCCAACTTCCAAGTAAATGAAACAACAAAGTAAAAAGACTGACTTGAACAAAGAGAAGTAGTAGAAGAATCGTATATCCGAGTTTATACATTTTGTGGTTTGGAACTTATCAAGTAACCATATAAACTTGCAATATAATGACATTTCTCAACAGTAAACATCTATATTTAGGTATACACATGAAAGGATCATATCCGTACAAATGAGATACTTAACTACTAACTAACTTGTTATTAGTTTTCGAGTTCAAGTGTCTTACTTACTTACTTATACTTATACTCCACTAGTTAGCTTTATTAATAAGTAAAGTTAAAGTAAAGTAGCTACAAATATCATAAGTATCCTGCTTTTTCATATCAGTACTATTCAAAACACATTAATCATTGTTTTTTTCCAAACAAGAGGAAAACGAACGAGTACTCTGGAATTACCAAAATGAAAAAACAGCCTTGATTCGATTCTTGTCTATGTTGTGGTGAAATTTGCATACCTAAATGCTATAGTTTGTGCTCTCTTCAACAACTACAAAATAGTAAGAAACAAGCTTAGTCTATAGATTTGGTGTTCAAATAATGAAAGCAGAAGAAAATTTTATAATCGAGTCGACCACGAGGTGACATTGTAATTTACAATGCAGCATATTATTATTCATATTTATAGACTCGCTTTTGGATAAAGAGAGAGAGAGAAAGACAGATATGTTGAAAGCTTAAGAACAGGTTATAAGTTATAAGCTATTATTATTATTTTCTGATAACTGATGAGTGGCAGTGCATGTTGCTAAAAATGTGAAAGGAACAAATACAAGAGTGAAGAGAGAGAGAGAGCGTTTCATAACCAAAGAAATATTTAAAGCGGGATTGAATGATGATGATGATTTTGATTTTAGCAATAAATGGGATAAATGCGTCATTTGGATTGATTGTGTGATCATTGGGTTATTACTGAATTATATTTTTCTTTTCATGTCCTCAAAGAATGTTTTTCCTCTAAAGTCGCAAATGTCATGTTAGAGGTCAAACTTTCTCCGCTCGAGCTAAATAGATGTACAATTTCGATAATACGCAGTCAACCCGTTACCCACATCATTCCTAAACACCAAAAAACAGAGATCTCCAAAATACAAAATTATATAACAATATTTTACTGCGCAATTTTCTCCAGTTGTTTCATCATCACAAAATCAACATCTATTTTTGCTGATAACTTTCTACGAATTGTAAAAAGAAAACTTTCTCTTTGATGCTCATTTTACCCCTAATTTACTGGCACATACATAAACATCATCATCACCATTACCACACATTGCTGTTGTTGTTAATTAATCAAGTTATGTGATTAGACAAGCATTTAATTAACAAAACAAGAGAGAGCTTTTGAATGTCAATTTGTCAGCAAAGCAAATCAGCAAAATTCTTCTGATTCTGACTCTTCTGTGGTGATGCAACTTTCTCTTTCTCCATAAAGCACATACATAGATGCGACATGACACATGAAATCTCCTTTTATATATTTTATTCCTCGGACCACTCCATTTGGCTTTCAGCGTACTTGACAGAGAAAAGGGGTAAATATTATACGCTTGTGTGTACAAGCAAACAGTTCATAGCTAAATAAACTTGCAAAAATAGAAAGATTTTTTTCTTCCCTATTTACATTTAGTTGCTATTTTATTTTATACCACATTTTTTGTGAGCTATGTAAATACAGATGTATGTTATACGCAGTTCATTTATGTGCTGTTATTATTTGTGGTTCCCAGTTCCCAATTTTCTTGCTTTTCTTTTCACAAATGAACCTAACTGATGCAGTGATGCATGAATCATCCATCATGTTTTCTTGAGTACTTTTTTTTGGGTAAAAACCGACTTTTAGAATCCCTTTCCTGTATTATACGTAGTATATGGCCTTGTGGAAAAAACTTATTGGAATTGAGATTCGATTCTTTTTTGTTTGCAAAATGCATGGAGAAAGTAGTGCATAAGCGTGGTATTAAATAGTCTTTCACCAAAAATGAATGTTAAAGTTGAATAAACATAAACTACGTCTTTGGTAAACAAATTAAGTTTTTAAGTATGTTTTATAATAAAAGAGAAGAAATAATGAGAGAATGGAGACCACTTATAATATAGTCGATAGTTTAGTAATAACTCGTTAAAGTAAAAAAGAGTTATTCAATTTTTTAAATCAGATTACATAGGCAATATAGGTGGGAGCAAACCATTATTTTTTCACATTTACAGGAATCTCTTTGAAAAACCCTTTTTGATATCCTGTCTGCTAATGAATCAATGATAGCCAATGTCATATTTACGCCTCCTATCATCAACCCTCATGCGATTTAAAAAAAGAAGATTATTTGGACTTCTTGCTAACGGCGACTTCTTGTACTTTGTACACTGGTAATCTGTAAGTTGGAGTTCGTAACACGAGCGGAAAGAAATCCTACAGATTATGTTGGTGACGGTTACATAATAGGGAGAAGACCAAGTTATAAATAAAAACTAAAAACGTAATACAACACAATGAAAAGGTTGCATTACATAACAACTAAGAAAACACATATCTATTATATTTACCTTCTTACCTGTACTTTTCCAGAAGAAAATCCGTAGTTGGTTTCATAAAGAAAAAAAACTTTTTGAAATTGACTTCGTGTGAAAATAATGGTCGACTAAACCATTCTGCTTGATGGTGATAAACGTATTGGAATGATTCTATCTGCCTGCGTCAAAACGTATAGCTGGCATGATAAAATGCCGTAATAATTTATAAATAGATTTTTTTGGAGAGTCCTAACGATAAATGATAAAGTCAAACAAAACGGTTATGGTGTGACCCGGAGTGTAACCCGCACGTAGCTAGTACCTATAGAGATGCTGACGTCAAGGAATTGTCGCAAGTCCTCCTCACAAATTTAAAAATAGAGATCAGCAATTAAATAGGGATTCTTGATGTTGTTGTTGACAGCCAGGATGTAGTAGTGACCTCTTACAAAATTGTATAGATCGCCTACATAATATCCTATCTGAGAATCGGCTAATGGTTTTTAAAGGAAATGGGGAATTGAATGGTTTTTCAGATAAAACTTTCCAGAAAGTGGAATCAACCACAAAAGGTTTTTTAAAAGTGCGGCATCGAGTGACGGATTTCCGCAAGTTAATTGCCATTATTTTTCGCCTGACAGGCATTGCGCAACTATTAAGATCTAATTCAAGGATATTTCTATTCAGTTTTGTTCATCGCATAATCCCATCCCACAGTTCCTTTTAAAATCTCGAATGTCATATAACCCAACTTATTTTTTACATCATCAACCTTCTATGGACTTCCAGAAGGCCTTATTCAACACAAAAAAACGCTAACAATTCTCTCACTTCCTGTGAAATACCTGTCTCATATCACCCCATTTGCCATAACATCTACCCAGAAAACCCGAATCTAGTGTTACAATCGGTGAGTTTTGGTAAATAAGTACTTGGTATTTTGGTGCCACTGCCCACACGTAATCACTCGCCCTCAACCATTAAAAATTACATGAAGTTTCCTGAACAAAAAAAATGATATGCGCGTGTATTGAAGTATTGGGGCTCATCTTCCTACATCCATCTTATTATACGTTTCACTACACCCCGGATATTTTTAACAAAGAACTTAGGTTACAGTTTACAGTCTTGTTTTTTACAAATGTAGAGAAACGCAGAAAGTTGACAGATGTGGAAATTTGATCATTCATTACATTAAAATAATTATTATTTGTTAGGATATTACATAAAATGATAATGATATATATATAAAGCTATATAAATTGCTTACGCCATTAATATTTATATATCATTACATGAATATTATGAAAAATAAATACAATACATGTACATATTTAGAAGAATCATCCAAGTGAATAGGACCAGTGGCCATAAACTTCATATTTTCTACGGCGTATGTAAATAATTGGATTTTTCTGATATAGCATATAGTATATAATATAAATATATGCACATACTTATATTGAATTGTGTAAGAAATGTATCTATAAAAATATCTGGTGAGTCAAGCTCTTGTCATCTTTTATCTTTATTCTAAAAATAATAGAAAAATGACTTTTACAGTGGGGAAAAATACTTGAAAAGTCATGTTCTCCATAATAAAATATTCAATATAATTTCAGCATAAATGTTTACTAATATGTTATGTAGTTTCTTCATACACTAAACTATTGTGCCTCTTAATATCCAAACCCCAGCTATCAAGCTCTCCATTATATTTCTGAAGGCTGTGATAATGATATTATGATAAGGTGTCGCCATATCTTTGGCGTAATACATACAAAAATGCTGAACATTTGACATTTTAAGAAGAACATGAAAGCTTAAAGCTTTAAGTAAGGCTTTCTTTAAATGATGGCAAAACGATTTGCTTGAGAAAAATATTAATCTCATGTAAAATATTATACAAAGGAAATTAGTTTGCTAAGTAATAGTAATATTATTCCATTCCATAAAAATTTTTATCGCAGTATTTATATCATGATGAGTTTCGTATTTTGTAATTTGCTTGACTGCAGGAGAACCCTGTGTGTGGTCTCTTTCACGGAGAACAACATCAGTCTATGTTAAAGATATATGGTGAAAATATGTATATGAAATATGCAGTAATGTTTAGACAGTTTAGAAACTGCAAGCTGCACAAATAAAGACTTCAAAAGTCGAAAAACTGATATATATCCTGTCATAAATGATATTAGTACTTTGGTTTACGGCATATTTGTATTATTGTATTTGCGATTATGAAAATGCTAACTGAATAATATTGAAACGGCTTCTGGATCTCATGTTCTCAGCAAGAAACCGGAAGAAAATAGAAATCCCTTTTACTTCTCAATTGAACTATGAGAGTCGCATAAAAACATGGTATGCGTATATCGACAGCCTAGAAAGCTTGGAGGATAGGCTATTACTTGTTGAAGGATTCGGGTGTTTTCTAGACTATTTATTGAATTGGATGGATGGACGGTATATTAAAATATTATGGACTATAAAGTAGGATAAGTCTGAAATACGTCAATATGCAGATTATAAGATTATACAATTTGATTTAGTGAGAATTCATCATCACGTGTTTTGTAATGTGTTTAAGAAAAAAAGAACATTATTTTATTTTCCTAAAGGGAAAGTCGGGTTCTTAAAAAAGTTTTTTTCAAGGACACTGCGCTCCAAGTCATCGTAAACTGTAAACTTGAGAAGAAAAGAGGCTATAAAACACATAAAAGACTTTAATACATAAATAGGAAAGTCTTTCGTCAAAAAGTCAAATACTTTTTTGGTAGTATTTGTACATGAGATTGAGTAAATCTATTAAGAAACAAACTATATATCAGCTTATCAGCTTACTCTGCAAACATTTTTTATTGATTAAGTATTAAATAGGAACAAAGCTTTTAATTTAATGATGCAATACTACATAGTAACTGTATGTAGTTATATAACGTAGGTACAGAGTAAATGGTTATGAAATTTATGATGTAATGATGATGCCAATTATAGTTGGGTTGGGCTAATTTTTTGACAGTTTTCTTTTTATCAGAGATAGAGACTTGAGGCTGAGGCTGTTATGCTTATTGCCTTTCTTTCGAAACCAAAAGAGAAAGCAAATGATGTTATGATGCATGTAAATCCTTGAAACTTTCTAATTCAATTATGTTGACCAAAACCTTGTACAAACAATATTTACTTGAATATTGAATATAATATCATACATATATACAGATATAAACTCTTTTATTTATGACTACGACATGACTACAAACTTTAAGGAATTGCTTAATGTTTATCTTTAAGGTGTTTCTGTTATAATTGTAAAGTTAAATTCTAAATTTACAATAGGATGACTATAATTGTGGTAACGTTAAAGACTAAAGAATAAATACATTTATGTCCTTGAGTGGCTAAAACTTTTAAAACTATGTAGATAATAATAATGCATGGACCGTCGCGTCGTTCTAAGTGCAAGTTAATTAAATACTTACGTTGCAAATATATTATTGAATTTACGCCATTTTCATGTAGTAGATGTAATTGAAGTAGAAACATATATTTTAATTTTTAGAAGATTTTGCAATTCCTATTTTTCCTACGGAACTACCTATCCAAGTGGAATAGATCTAATTCGACTTTCCAAATTATGAACTATATGTAAATGTAACAGGTATGCTGTAGTAATGACATGCTTAACGGAAGAACGGATTGGTTTGAAATTGGAAATCATATGAAGGAAAGCCTACCCACGTTCCACCTTCGCGCATATCCAATCCCAATTTTCGTTTTTAGAACGCCATAACGCATCTATTTTTTAGCATTACTTATTATGTAGCCTTTATAGAGCTTGCTTAATTAAGTGTGAAGGCTAAATGTATTGATCATTGATACTAGTTTTATTTAGTAAAAATGACAGTATTATTAAGTTGGAGTTGGAGGAGCTCTAGTATATCATCCTGGAAAATAACTAGCACTGCACGATGTCGCCGAGTGCATTTTGGTTAGGCTGAGATTTTTGTGGAGAGGAGTTTATAATGATAAAAAAACTGGAGTGATGATGGAACATGGAACACAAGCACAGGTAAAGCAACGTGGGAGGTTGGCTTCCAGGATTCAGATCAGAGTGTGGAGAGCCCATGTACGGAAGATGATGGATCTCTGGTAATTGGCAGTGGTAATAAAGAAGATGTACAATTCATTCCAGCAGGTTTGTTATGAATGGAGTACTCGATATGAAATTAATTGATAATCGTAGATTGTACATAGTTTTCACTTCAATTATTAAAAGATTATGACTGGTACACGAATCAGCGAATACGACATCATTTTTGCCATTTTATAGGTTTTATTTATTAACATAGATACAATGTAAATGAACACAATATTTTACATGCTTTTTGTACAAAATGTACGTAAATAATAAAAATAAGTAAGTAAGAAGACTCTGAAAACGTGTCCCTGATGGGAAAGACACATAAATAGGTAAAAACAGTGATATAGTTATGCATAAAATGGATTCATTAATTCCTCAGTCATCGATTGATGCATAGATTGGACCTTCTCGTTCGGGGTAGGTAGCTGATCAACCATTTGTTGTAAAACGGTGAGCACAGACCCTGCCGTTTGCCGTAGTGAGTTGTCGCGTCCTTGCAAATACTCAATTAGCTCTTCTCCGATTAATTCATCCGGATACTGCTCCCGACCTGTAAGAAAAATAATTATGCACGTAAATTAGAAGGAAATCCAGCGTTTTGTTTTGGTATAAATTAAAACATATTAGCTAGAATACTATTAATTATACAGTTTTACTTACGTCCACGAAACTCTTTAGTACAATTAACCACGTTTTGAAGCAGATTGACCTCCGACTTCCAGCTAGCGTTCTGGCGCATCATTCCCAAAGCTTTCTCATAATATTGCATAGCCCTCTCAAAACTTTCACGTTGAAATTCAATGTGGTAATCTTCGGACTCCATACACAAAAGCAGAAGTCTGGCGTAGAATACGTAGACCATAGGGCTTCGTGAGCTCTGTATAAAAGTAACAACGATTTTAAACGTAGCTCAGTTTACTTCAAACGAGTTATTTTACATAAGGTACTGTAAGGTAGGAGGTAATTAAAAATATAATATTACCGTTGAGACAACATGTCCAAGTAACCTTTTCAGACACTCGTAAATGTTGGGATCGTCATCAATGACGCAAGCTACGATGTTAACCATTTTTTCTAGAGCTTCTTCGTTGACATAATTTTTTCTCAGATCCAAGCATCGATGATACGCCTGCACGGCTTCAGATATAGCACTCACATCCACGGACACGTTGAGAAGGTTGCTCCAAACCTTCCATTCATCATAGCTGCACTTCGCAGCTTCTTTGTAAGCTCGTAGTGCTTGATCCTTTTTGTTTAGTTTGTATGCGCAAGTAGCCAGATTATTCCACGCTTGGTAATTCTAATAAAAAATGACCACATTATAATTTGGGGTAACACAACTAATTTGTAATTGTAATAGACGTTAGTATATATGAATGATTAAATACATACATCATACTCCAAATTTACGGCCCGCAAATAAGCCATGTACCCTGTTTCATAGTCCTTTGTTTCGTAGCAACACCAAGCCAATTTAACCCAGCAAGGGTAGTCCAAGGGAGATTTTTCCAATACCAATTTGAAGTACTCTCCAGCAACTTCATACTAAAAGTGAACGATAAACATTGAATTTTTTTTCATAAGTATTCAACATTCCACCTCTGATATAAACTATGTTAAAGCAGTTTATACTTACATCCTTTGCACCATAATAAAAAAGACCCAGTCGCATGGGAGCGTCCACATATTTTTCACCTGACAACTCCCAAGCTTCCTCGTACAATTCTAAATTGGATGTGGCATCACCTAGGAGCACCAACAGTTCTGGTGTCTTTTTGATCGCTATTTTTTCTTGAATACACTCTTCGGCCTATGTGTAAAATTGTAAAAATTCAATTGGTCAAATCTCATCGCATTAATAACTTGTTAAATACCTTCCTGTAATGTAATTTTCTGTAAACTGCTCGGCATTACCTTCTCTCGTCGACCTGACATCATATAGCAACGCACAATTTCATGGAAGTAGTTCAGGTCAGTATAAATATCTAACGCCTGATTCCAATGCTCCAACTTTAGTAATACCTCACCAAAGAGTGCCTAAATCAAATAATGATATAATAATAATAGTTGTACATAGCTCGAAATTTTAACCGCATTTACGTAACTATATTTTTGAGTACCTTTATTTCATGCTTCATAGGATGGCTGGTGCCAAAAAATAAATATTGCCGCAAAACATCTGCCAAGAAATCGCCATGTGCCAGCCACGTCAATAAGTCCTGTAACGAGTACATAAGATAGTGTTGGTAAGCAAATCTGACAAATAAGACGTAGGGATATCTATTTATTTTGTTATTAAAACTTACCCCCAGTTGCCTGTGTGTCCTGTCTATAGCTCTTATATCATCCTTCTCTAGTCGGCATCTTGTTACAAGAGCGGTAACTCTTCCGGGACAGCTTACAGGACAGTCAATAATTTCCTGCGTATTTAAAAAATTAATATGAAGCATAAATCGACTACAATTTGTGAAACAAAATAAGATTTAAAACTACAATACTAACATTAATGAGTGCCTCTTGCTCCTGACGTTTCATGTCTCTTAATTCCTCTTCACCTTGGAAGCCCTGTTTGGTAGTCCTATGAAGCGAATGACAAAAAACGTCAATATAGAATAGAGTAAACACTATAGAATTAACCTGGATTGGTAATGTGAACATAAACATTATAAAATTTATACACAATTGTGCACTTACATTTCTCTTATCACTATCAACTGCCCGACGTCCTTATATATCTTTCTAGTCTGCTCTTCATTCACGAAACGCACTCGTTCCAAACGTGTATCATCATTCAATAACTCCGACTTTGGAATGTAGTCTTTTAAATAAGGATACCTTTGGCTAAACTGGTTCGAAACGGGAACGAAACCTGGTTTGTTTTCACCATCTAATTTAACCAAAGCAACCGTTTGAGGAAGAGGAGTTTGCTGAAATCTAGTCCGGAATCCCCTTCGCCCTAAGTAAATAAAATTAGCACATTACCAAAAAGTCATTTACATGGAAATGCTGTCGTATTAAAATTATCATCAGTAAGTTATTAAAAATTACAATGATAGATAATGCCAATACCATACCCGAAAGTTCAACTTGGATTCCCAGTATTTCTGAAGCATGAGCCAAAAATTGTTCGCTTAAGACGCGGTCGTAATAATACTCTAACATCTCGGCAATTTCGCATAAAAATGAGGCCTTGACGTCCACCAAATCATCACTCACGGCATGTCTAGTCAGCAAAATCCACCAGACAAACTCCTCCGCGCAGTGCTTCAACCTCTGAGATAGTGAGATACTGCGGCGAGTAAGACAACGTTGATGTAAAAAGTCAATCCGAAACACCCATATTAAATAGAATGGATAGGCCAGCTCATGGCCCTTCAAACAGGTCAGGAAATGCCTAGCCATTAGGAGCAACTCTGGGATCTTGACATTTTTATCGAGAGGAATCTGATTCATCTCTACAAAGTACTGGTAATCCTCTTGGTATTTAGTGGAGAACAACTTCTGGAATTGTTCCAGTTTGTCCTTCAATTTCGACTCAGGTATGTCAGGACCGGTGAAGTTTAGCTGAATAAACGTGCGGATGAGTGAGATGGCCGTATACATGTGATCATCCAATTTGCTACAAACATTTAAGAGAAAAATGTTATAATGACAACTGCTCTGACTTTTATTGTCTTTAATAATTTGAATATATTCCACCTTTATCTAATTCTGAGTTCACTTACCCATGAACATCTAGTGTGAGAAGATATTCCATATTGCTCACTGCCTCAACTATCTCCAAAGCACGGTCCACTGCCAGTTCAGCAGCGATGGGAGTCATCGATAAATATCCATCCAAATCCTCATATTGCGGTGGTAATCCTCTAAACTTCATAAATCCATCATCCTCTCCAGCCGCATCATCTGACTCCGGTCGTTGGAGGACGAATGGCTCCCCCATTATCATCTTACGGTGAACTTCTTTAAGTTCATCATGCCGTACATCTAGAAACCCACAATCTTCTAAATCAACCTTTCCCTCATTTCCACAACATCTCTGAGGCAACAGCCACCCATCCTGAGTGTCCGGATGCTTATCTTCCTTATACACGTCTTCAACCCCGTTGTAAGCCGTCAGAATACTGACGTGCTGGTTGTCATCATTAAGTAACATAGACATGTTGAGAGTCGATGTTACTAACCCTGTAACTAACTACACTGGTAACATACTACCTAATCTTAATGATACAAAATATTCAATACAACTACTGAAACACTAATTACAGATAGTTTGTCTGTCGCTAATCTCTAACTGACAATTAACAAAACTAATCTTCTAATAGCTGTCTTCTACTTCTAATCTTCCAACAAAAAACCCTACCCCTGAAGGGTAAAATTACAAAAATTAAAGTTTTTAATAAAAACTATCAAAAGCAACAAGAGTGATAATTAATTAGTTACTTTTCCCTTTTAAAATTTAAAACCTGACTGACAAGTGGAAAAAGTTTTGATCAATCAACTACGACTACCGACCAACACGGCATAAAAGACACACCACGTGTTGTTAATTGTAAACTACCTGCCCGCAGTAAAAATTACAAAAAAATTTTGTTTTCAACGAAAAACTATCAAAAACTACCAAACTGGCAATTAATCAGTTAATTTTCCTTTTGTTACAACTTACAACCGACTGACAAGTGAAAAACTTGGTCAACCGTCAAGCGATCACCGACACTGCACAAAAGACTTGCCACGTGCTTTTATCCGACTGCAAGTTTCTCCGACGAAAATTCTGACTGAACAATAAGTTGAGTGCGTTCGGCTGCAATGAAATTCTTGGATCCACTGAGGTTTTGATTACCGCATATCTGCGGCCTTGAGAAACTCTATGGCAGCAAGTGTTGCACACATAGTGTATACCGGGCATTTGGCCGCACTACCAAAATCTTGGTACAATCTCAATGTATTATTTACTAGTTACTATTATCGGCCGCTGCGCTGTATGGCGTTGTGTTTTGGTAAGGCTATGCAATGGTAATGCTAAGTCAACGTTGACACTTGCACTTTGCAGTTGACTGGGTATGGAAAGTCGCGGTTGTATGGATTACTGATTAATTGCACTTATGATTCATCATTGATAATTTAATTTGTTCACTGATGCAATGTTGAACTATACTTTAATAATCGCTGTTTTATTTACTTTTATTGAGTATTGCTGTTATTCTATTTAAATAGAAAAGTACAAAATACTATTTTAAAGGACTAGCAATTTGTTTTATTTGTATTGTAACGCATTATTAGCATCGTTTGATTTTTATTTGCATTACCACTTATCCATTAGAATTACTGACGATATATTATCTGAACATAAAAAGTAGAAAATGTAGACTTTCTGTTTCGCAGTATTCTTCATTTGAAGCACCTTGAAATGCAAGCGTATGAGATTGAGTTAACTAATAACTTAAGCATGTAGTTATGTGTGTGTAGGAAATACATATTATCTACATCTAACTAAAGTATTTATGAACACGATAACAATAGAATGTTCGTTTTGGTTGGAAAATATACAAGTATTATGATAATTTATAATGACAAAAAAGATCTACAATTGCGTATGTCATTCTGGACGAAAAATATCGACAACTGTTGAATTCGTTTTAGAAACAATTTAACATTGTTTAAAAGGTTTTTGGTGTTTGAATTATGTAAGATTACACTATCAGATTAAACTACATTAAACGTATTAATCTTTATGCGGCTTAAGTATTCTTCTCATGTTCTCCGATTTCTTCTGGAGCTTTCTCCTTGAGATCTCTTCCACCGTTTTCTTTAGCTTCCTCCCCTTTTCCTCCTTCCTCCTTTGCAAGAAACTTTTCACGTGCCGAGTTACAGATCGATTGTGAGCAGTGCTCCAAGGCGATTTTGTTTTCAGTTTGCAGATCTTTGTTCTGCCTAAAAGAAAGAAAATTAGAAGTACAAATTAATAGTTTGTAAAAGTTATTTACATGTTTGTCGTAGTCTAAGATTATCAATTTGCTGAACATACTTCTCAGTTATCTGTGCCATTGCAGATAGATTTCTCAAAGCCTCGCCGAAGAGCTGAATGAATCCTGAAATTTTGTGCTTGTCCTGTTTTCCAGTCAGGTTGTTGCGCAACACCTCCAAAACCTTTTTCAGCTCGACATCACGAAAAAGCGACTCCTCCGCAGCGGCACCATCCACAGTTATTCTTCCATACTTTCTCACCAGTATGGTTTGAATTTCCATTAAAGTCTCTTCTCCAACAAAATCGATAATGTTGTTGAACGATCCTTTAATCGTATCCAATAGCTTGATATGATCCCATATCTTGATAATAATTCTATCAGCGTACGCCTTGGCAGTATCGCTGGCACATGATACGACATCAAATATCTTTGACACTTCAGTTTCCAAATGATTCTGTAGGATAAAAATAAGCAAACAGTCATTGAGTCATTATTACCAAACAAATAGGAAATTCAAACTTGCATAATAAAATCTAAATTATAATTAGTATATATTTACCAGTTCTTGCAGTTTTTCCAAATCCTCCATAAGAGCCAGATTAACAAAATTCAGCAAATACGAATCATAGGCGTCATCCAACGGCTTGATTCCAGCTCTTTTTGGAGCGCATGGCACCGCCACTTTTGCCTTCATTGGCCCCGTACCTGAAGTAAAAATGTGAGAATGCTAAACATGATCTTAGGCAAAGGTGACAGAAATCATTTCTAATTAGCTCTCATGATACTATCAACTATTGACTACTGTCATTCACCTTCTGATGCCGTTGACGGCTTAAGTTTCGCGGAAAACATCCTTCCGCCGGAAGCTGTATTAAACTGCGGTTGTGACTTCGTCCCCAACAACAGAGCTCGGGGTATCTGTGCCCTAGATAACTTATCCCCTTTCGGCGCGGTGGTAGCTTTTCCATTTTTGGATGGTTGACTTTTATCCGCCATATCGCTCCGAGTAGACTAGAGAAAGTCAAAATACAATAAAAATGTAATTAAAGAAAATATTTATTATTTAACAACAACACAAAGTTATGTAGTAACTTCATTATACTCTAGACAACTCGACTTCAACTGTTGTGCGGGATGGTATGCACAGGTAGTAGTCGGTTGAAAATGATGGTATGTCACTGCTGGAACAATTGGTGGTGGATGAAGCGTATTGTTACTATGAAAACTGGTGCCGGAAAAATTGAGGTGGCAATTAACCAGGCGCTAACTATGATTCTCTATTCTCTGATGCTAAAAAATGCCAACTAAAACTGCGTAGTATTTTAAGTGCTTTAAAATTACTATTGCTTTATTAACAAAGAAAATAACAAGTTCAAAGTCTCATTGAGCAGAGTAGAGAAAATGAACTGTTGCTGCAAAGACTGTTTTTAGAGAAGTGAAATAAAAAGGTATGTTTAGCTTGAATGAAACATTAGGTTCTTTCCTTTGTCCTTTGGGTTACAGCTTAAAATAATACAACGTCTACGTGCATAAAATTCTGTGAATTATTGGATTGACATACAAGAAAAAAAAGGTGGTCGATTGTAAAGAATAGAACATTGAAAAAGGTAAAAAACACGTAAATTTAGCTCATTAGCATAATATGCTTAACACAAAACTTGACCATAACTTACACTTAGGTACTCATTGTACAAAATATGACATTTTACATTTCAACGGAACATCAACACTAGCCTGTTTACTAATGACTAACAGAAATATGAAATATTTACCTTGTCAAATAAAAAATACGAAGAATTGAAGATTTGTGAAGACGATGTACGGTGTTGTGTGTCGGTTTTTGGAAAAGAAACTGATGATGATCTTTTGGAAAAGAAGTGACTTGTGACTAAAAGAATCACCTAATGTGAATGAAATAAAATGCGCAGATGACAGATATGCTACAAATAATTACGTCTACGGCGAAAAAGAGTTGATTGACCCTACAGCTGACTGAATTAGAAGTGTAAAAAACTGCTTAAGAGATTAGATTTTGGACGTCCTGAATTTAGGTTACACGCACGTGCTATTCAAATTGCTATACAACTTGAACAAAACAAGGAACTATGAACTGAACTAAAGCTCGACCAAAAGTAAAGATTGATTTGAATTTGAACACGACAGTGACAATTGACAACACATCAAATCCCTTCCCTTGCTCTGCTCTTAGATGAAGAATGTTCTCTTCTCGTCATCACGAGCGTAGACAGCAGACTGACATATGACAGTGACAATAATACTCACCAAGTCTTTTTCTTCTACGCACAAATAATGAAAGCTGCTAAATGTTTACCCACTCTTCGGACTCTTCCATTCCATTCATCACTCATCACACTCATCAGTAACTAGTGGACCAGACAAGCTCAGCTTTCATTGGATTTTGGATTTAGAATGGATTATGCGGTGTGATTTTTATTACATGTACACACACAACACACACGCACATCCAACATCCAACGACACATCAGTGAAAACGGAACAAAGGCATAGTCATAATCATAAACATAAAGCATAGGCTAGAACTAGAAGGCTAGCAAGATGCAATGCAATGGCAATTTTCACAGCTTTGCTTATTTGGTTGGAGCCCAGTAGTGCAGTGCTGTGCGTGTCTATGTGGCAGCTACTGGACCAGCACACCAGCAGCAAGCAGCAGCATTAGCAGCTCATCTATCAGTCAGTCGTTCAGTGTTAATTTTTCTTCATCTTTTCTCATGTGTCCCCAGTCCATGTCTGTCCTTTCTCCCCAAAGTTCACACGCTACATCCACACGGTGTATTTTTCTGTAAACAAATAAACATATGTATCGGTATGCACCCATTAAACATTACACACACGACTTTTGTCCATCTCTATCCTCTCTGATTCCTCTCCCTTTCACTTTACTCCTGATAGTAAACACAGCAACAGTTTGAGCGGGAAGTCAGCTGCCTCCCATTCTGTTATTAATCCAGAGTGGGCCTGATTATCCTATCAATTCCATGAGAATCGAGAGCTCGATTTTCCACGCAATATATCTCGATTCTAGAGCAACTAGTTGCATTTTTCTCTGCCTTTGTGTGAGTCAATAAAAGAGGGGTAGTAGCTCGGTTCTAGTCGAGTCTGAACTGAAGAAGAAGGGTTTTTATGAGAGAAGAGGAGAGGGCTGAACACAGACAGAGTTATAAACGCATTTAGAATTTAAGAGGGTTTGTCAGGGGCTCTTGCTCATGTTCCATTCCATCCTGACCTAATGTCCTTTCTTTATGTGCCCAACAGCCCAAGTATGTTGATTGCAAGTTGGTGTCTTTGTGGGTGGTCCTGGTTTATCTCATGTTGCTTGCTCATCGCCTGTGAGATGTACCTTCCCGGTGATTGAAGTAACGAAGCGAGGATGGAGGATGGACCGCCAAAATAATCCTGCCAGTGGCTCAGGATTATTGCTGCAATAAAGCCAAAAGCCTGGGTGATTTTGTGGTGGGCGATGATAATCAACGTTTTGCTGATGGCTGGGAAACATCGCCTTCGCCTTCCTCCAGTGTTATCCTCTCCAGCTCGAACTACCCGAGAGTCCAGACAGTCCAGAGATTCCTGTCTGTGTGCTCACTTGAGATTTGCTAAAGGGTAAATTATTAAGAAATCGGAGGACCTGGCAGTGGACGTGGAGAAGAGGTTAGTCGAGTTCGAGTTCCTCATGGATGCCTGAACTTTAATTAAGGCAGTTGGGTTTTTGGGACTTGCAAGCTTGTAAGTTCCCTGCACCTGGAACAGGCTGTGATCCTTTAGCAGTTAGGGTTTTTTAATTTAATTAAAATTAAAGTTGTAGAATTTATTTTGTGTTTTAATTGTTAATAGTTTGACTTAAATGTCAAGTAAAAGTAGAGATATTAATTGTGAATGCGTGAAAGTGAACGCCTGGTTTGTCCACAGTCCCCCCACACGCTTATGAGACTGATCCTGTCGATACCGATTTACAAAATCAGTGTTCATTATTGTCTGAGAATCTATCAATTTGCTCAAGATTTATTGGAAGTTGTCAACTAAGCTTAGAGGTAAGTTGTATCTAAGTTTTACAATGCCCGAAATATTGACAGCAAAAATGAGTATTAGTCATGTTTTTGTGATAATCCTATAAAACACTGGAGTTCTTTGTCCTCCTTTGCCCTTTTTTGATCCTTTTAGGGTTCAAATGGGTTTATTGTCTTAAAGGTTCTTACACTTTCAACTAAATTATATTAAATTAAGTTTTAGGAACCTTTGGGCTTAGTGCATCAAGTTTATGATTATCTACCATGTTTTGCATACATACTTACTTTTACTTGCCTCTTCATACCAATCGCAATCATAGTACCATTGTAGTAGGTAGCTATTTTGTTATCAATCATCAGTGTCAGTCATTAGAATAGCAAGTAAGAATTTTGTTATCACCACACGAAACCAATAATTCCAGAAAGAATTTTCCATTCTAATTCAATTGCCAAAAGAGTCAAGAAATAACTATCAAATAGGTATATGCAAAACGCATCTGTATTCTGTATCTATTGCAAATTGCAAACTTGGGGCATACAGTCAAGTCAGAATGTAAAATTTTTGCATGATGAATTCAAATTCACACTTAACGTATTTGTGAAGCTTCAATAAGAAAGTTCAGATTCAAGTCAAGCAAGGGCCACATATTACATCGCTATTGCATATTATCCCCTTTCTTAACTTTCAATGTTGAGAGTAGGTATTTTGTCATTGTTGCATTTTCATGAATTTAGAATAATACTCTGATATTGTGTCCTACATCCTGTGCATTTTTGCATGAGAAGTCCACCCTTTTTCACATAGAACAGCTAATCCTTCTCTAAATAGACAATGAAGAATGCTGTAAGGGAAGGGAGATCACTATGCTATTGTGTCAGCCCCAGACTTGTGTAATTTTATTTACTTAAGAGGTTCAGGCTCAACATTATGCAGCTACTCAGAAGAGGCTCTAGTTGTTAATAGCAAAGTAACAATGCTGCGTTTTGCCCGCTTCAACAGTACCTTTTCTCTTTTTTAGAAAAGAGGAAATCACTCTGAGATACTGTGCGTGCCTCATTGATACACAATGCAACAATCGCATAATAATCATCATCACCACACGTCCAAACGCTTAACGCATTATGTTTTTTCCCTGTGACTGTTTATGTGTGTGACTGACTGAAAATCTTGCATAGGTGGGTTGTGTTTGCGCGAGAGGACTGTGAACTTGCATGTGAATTTTAGAGACGATTGACGATATGACGATCCGCGATGTACAGTGATGATGAAAAATGTTGACGATGATGATGAGGGAGAGTAAAAAAAGAAAGTACATATGTATTTCATAGGCCATATGCAATACAGTTAGTTGCTCCTCATCTTGGTTATTTTTCCCCTTTCTTCCCGTTGTTTCTCATCTTCATCTTCTTCTGTTGCGCTAAGCGCTGCTCTTGCATGTTTCTCGCTGCGATTGCAATAATAATATCTAGGTATGCAATGCAATATAGGTAAATGTACTCACAAGTCTGTCCATCTGTGCATCAGCAGCAGCAGGAGATGAAAAGGGCATGAAAATGGAAGAAGAATAAAATAGTTTATTATTTTTTATCATTATTGTTGTAGTTTGTATCATTACCAGTGCTCTTGTAATGATGAAGAGATGATGAGGGAGCACAGACAGAGATACAGTACCTACGGTTGTTGTTTATTTGCCTCGCAACTCTTCTTGGTCATGATGATTACCAACCACAAAGTAAAAATGCACTTTGTCTGATCATCATGATCATGCTAGAGGAGAATGCAGTATATTTTTACTGCCTTTCTTTTCTCTTCTATCTGAGAGAAATTACATTCGTCAGACTATATTTAGCTGGGGTATATCATTTTTAATGACATTAATCGCAAATAAACTGTATTGTTCAACGGCTCTTCATTTGCCATTTAAATTTTTGTATGTAAAAAATGTAAACCTGATTATATGTACTAATTTTTGTATGCCGGTATTTTTTCTGTTTTTTTGCAGAAGAGTATACTTTTCGTGGATATGGCGGAGAGAAAGAGTGGCGACTCCAAGGGAAAATGTAGATCAATCTGAGCGAGGACAAAATTTTAATTGAAGGTAGTCTTAGTTTAAAGTGGGGAAGTCCAGATTTATTGTTTTCATGAAATGTCTGATCGATTGTGTGGGGACTAGATATCTAGCCCGGAAATGGCTGATGGAAAAGTATTTACCTTTTTGATGTGCCTTGTTGAGTTAGAGTCAAATAACTTTTTGCGAAACCATCTCTGTTTGTGATATTCGTTTTTGAGATTGTTTCATTTTCAACCTTGGTGTTTTGCACTGCCTATACGTTTGATATGGTGTTCAGGATCCTCTTAGTTTCGTTAGTGATTTTTTACGAAAGTGGCCTAATTGAAGCTGATATATAAAATATGAGTTGCCTTAAATCTCAATCAACTTGTTTATAGGGTTGTGGAAAGGTAATGGGATTATATATTTATGTACCTTTGTGGGTATACAATGAATGAATTATCTAAATTATGTGAAGTATATGAGGTTTTAGTATTATTATACCTGTAATCTAAAATATATTTGTTCTATGCACATTTTTCTAGATTGGTGGTTTACTAGTAACGGTATCCAGAGTGGTTTGATTCGTATAAATTTTGACGAGCGTTGCAATCAAAGTCATCATGGGCCGCAGTCGTCAAAAACTGAAGGGTGTGTCGGAGGAGGAGATACCATTATTTGCTTCAATGCAACGTGCGGAGAAGCTTGATTTTGTAAGTGTGTTTGAATTTAAGTACAAATCTACATACCTACTTTTGACTTGCAAATTTTTCATGAGTAAAATGTTTTTAATCTTTTTCAGCTAAAGGGTCATCAACTTTTGCAAACATGTTCAAAGGACCAACCAGAGTCGCTGCCAAAAGTAGGAGAGCTGGTTTGGGCACGAGTTTCGAATTCAGCGTATTGGCCTGGATTCATTTTGCAGCTGGAAGATGTGGATTGCAATGGTACTTTTTTGTTAAACTGATAAGTCTGCGGTATTTTGCAATACCTATTGCATTTATCTTTGTTACCAGTAATTTAATTCAATGAAAATTGCAGATGACGGTGCTGATGACATTGATGACACTGCCTACGGCTTTGTGATGTTTCTTGAAAGTACCTTCCGCCACGCCCCTGTATCATGGGAACAAATAATACCGTTTCAAGACTTGGAAACCCAAGTGAAGTTGTTGCCTCATTTCAACAAGATGATTGTGAAGAAAAATTGGAAGCCAACTTCATTTTATAAAAACTCTTTAGAGATGGCTGTAGAATTTTCCAAAATACCGGCAGCAGACCGTCTGAAAAATGCATTATCGAGATATGAACAGCGCAAAAAAGCGAGCACAACTAAACCCAAACCATCTACACCCGCTCCAGCACCAATCACTCCGAAACAAGAATTACCCCCAGCCGAGGCCATCAGTAAAGTGGTACTTGGAAACATATTTATTTAAAGCACTTTATTGTATAATATTAAATATTGGGAGGAACTTCAAAGTTACAGAATTTTGTTTTTAATTAGATGTCAGCCGTACGGGAAAAGAAGAAATCTGGTATTCGGGTATCAGAACGGATAACGAAGAAGCAAATCGTCAAATTGAAGCCCAAACCGGAACCAAAAAGCACTGCCAAAAAGAAGACTGAATCAACCAGCGATGATAAGGCTGCCGCAAAAAGTCCTAAAGCTAGCAATAAAAACAACAAAAATCCACGCCCGGATATCGGTGGCGAAGTATTGAAGCAATGGACCAGGGATAGATTTAATAAATTTTCCAAGCAGCATATATTTGAATCATCCAATGTTCAATGCGGAGAATGCGACGTTGAAATTACATCCGAGGAACCCACTAAAACATGCCATGGAATACCATTTCATGAAAATTGCTTAATAAAACATGGTAAGTTTATACAAATTTTCTCTATTCATTTGAAGGCCAAAACGGCAAAACTAAATATTAATATACTATTTTCAAATGTGTACTTTCATTTATTTATTGTCTTTACTATTTTAATTTAGGTACTTCAGTTTTGAAATGTAAAATGTGTATCAACCAGTTGTGCTTCTTGTGCAAAAAACCTAGCGAAGAAAAACATAAAACGTTAAAATGCTCAAGATGCGAATTAAGATTTCATATTGACTGCCTGTTAAAAGATTGGCCACAGGCAGAGATTCAAGGCTCAAATGGACCTATAACCTGTCCCGTGCATTTCTGTCATACCTGCCTGGGAGAACAGAAAATACATGGAAAATTCCGAGATTATACCACCAATTCATCCCGATCGTACAAATGCAAACTTTGCTTGTCTACATATCACAAAAGTAAGTTGTTTAATTATGGATTAATAAGCTACATTTTGTAAAAAATAAATAAATAGAATAGTTATATGTTTTTTGTTTTCGGCATATCTGTATTTTTTTAACTTGTTAGATTGCTTACCTGCTGGATGCGGAGAGAGCATGCAAGGCAAAGAGTTCATCATTTGTCCAAAACACACTCTTCCCGAACTTAAAGTTCATCAGAGACGTATAGGCTGCTTGTGTTGTTTCAAACGTAAGTATCAACTGATCGTTAGTTCATGCGTAAAATCAATAACAAAAGAGAACTATACTAACGTTAATTAAATATATTTGGTTTGTTTTATTTCAGCATTAAAACCGAAAGATGAAAAGGTGGAATGCTCATATTGTATACAAACTTTCCATCCCGAATGTGTTGGGTACACGGGTGACATCAAGAGTTCAGTTACTTTGAATGATTTTGGTCAAGGTTATAAATGCTTCACATGTAAATGGGGTCTATTCCCCTTGTACGGACAAGTGATATGGTTTCAACAACCCCAGTCTCAGTAAGTACTAATAATGTTTTATTAAATAATAATCAGTTAAAGAAAATGCTTTGTTATTAATTAATTTTTGTTTTTATTCTTGTTTTAGATATTGGCCAGCACGTATTCTGTTCCCTGCTGAACATAAAGGAAGAAAACGATTTGCAAAACGGTTGCCTGGTCAATATTCGATAGAATACTTCGGGACTACTTGTTTTTATGACAATGCGAGTAGAGGGTTGCCATTGCATTTGACTACAGTTGACATTTTTAAGGTATCATAATTAGATCGAATAAGCTAACTCAATATATCAATTTTACTCATTACTTATTTTGCATAATTTTTATACCTTGCTTTTTATATATAATGTAGTCAATGAAGGTTTACCAAGAAGTTCCGAAAATCTTACGTGCACACGAAGAGGCTGCCTTTTGCTTTATGTTCTCAGACGAATACCGGGACAAGCAACTTGCACAGGTAAGCAGTATGTTCAGAATTAGCTCCTATTAATGCATATACAAACTTTGTATTGTAAAGTATCTGTTTTTTAATGAGAACGATTGATTGATTCTTTTTACGCAGCCTAAACCAGTGTACAAGAAGATTGAAAAAAATCTGTACAGGACATTTTCTGTTCATAAAGTTAAGGAACCTTCTGATATATGCTCCTGTTCGGAAGAGAAGACGGAACTTGTATGCCAAGCTGACAGTGGCTGCACGAATAGGTCATTGAAGAATGAAATATTATAAATTTTTCCAAGCGTTAATATTGTCGCTGCCAATTGTTCGATTTCATTGAATAATATGTAATGTTATTATTTTTATGCTAATGTGCTGCAGGGACATGGAAATGGAATGTAGCGATCGCATCTGCAAGGGTGGGGAACGCTGTTGCAATCGAATGTTCAGTGAACGAAAAAATGACGAGGAATTTCTTGAGCAGAAATTATTTCCTAACAAAGGGTGGGGAGTAATAGCGAAAAAGGCCTTCAAACCTGGAGATTTTGTTGCAGAGTACAGAGGAGAAGTGATTGACAGAAATGAGATGAAGTGGCGGCTTAGTAAAAAAGAAGAAGAGGACCCAATGTATATTTTAGAAATATCAAAAGAATTTTTCATTGATGCCGAGTACGTGGGAAATCTTTCTAGACTTATTAATCACAGCTGTGATCCTAACGGTGAAGTACGAAAATACTTGTCAATGGGGCGATCCGTGGGAGGAATTTTTGCCAGGCGTCCTATTAAAGTCGGCGAGGAAATAACCTTCAGGTACGGGTGTGGCAGTCAAAGTACGGCCCCATTTAGATGCAGGTGCGGTGCATCCAATTGCACAGTATTTGTTGGGAAAAATGTCCCCGATAATTACATGATCGAGGATGATCCTGAGCAAGACCAGGATAAATGGGAAGATGTGTGTTCAAAATGTGGTTATGGGGGCAGAGTTATTTGCTGCGAATTTCCTGCATGTGGCAAGGTTTGGCATTATCAATGTCTGAAACTTTCGAGGCAGCCAAGTAAAAACTGGTGTTGTCCTGATCATCCTCCCCACAAAGTTGCCCAACTTCAGAAGTCCATCGAAAGCAGAAACAAATCAAACAGAAGCAGATCAAAGATAGCACATGGAAAGTCAAACTTGAACTCAAGCACGTCAAACATCTCGTCCAAGTCTACCACTCAACAGCAGACAAAAAAGAAGTCTCGGCAGAGTGCCCAACCTGCCCTGCCCATAGTTGTATCAGACGCTGCAACAATGGAAACTACGGGCGTCGTGATAAAATTAGAAGTTGGGGTTCCACAGAAAAGGAAACTAAGTACAACATCTACAGCACCAGAGCAGTCACTGCAGCCAGCTCAGAAAAAACAAAGAAGCATTGGTACTACTACTAAAGCTGATGCTCAGGCGCAGACTTCCCCTCAGCAACCTGCTCCAACAGAACTTCGCCAATATCGCCGTAGTTTGAGGTCTTCGAAATCGGTGGCACCTGATAAACTGACGGTAAATTTGTTTAATGCAGTTTTTCATGTATAAAACAGTATGCATAATAATATTTTTCAGCTTCATTCGTCACATCTTACATACCTAATAATATTTTTTGCATCCAACAGCCCACCCATGACGCTCCAAGTATTTCCAAAATCACAAAGGAGTCTAAAGTTTTAGAGGTAAGTATCACATTTGAATTTCTCACTCGCATTTTTTAATATTAGTAGGGTTGCTCAGTATGTCTAAATCCTATATTTTCCAACTTTTAGGTAATTCCAAAGACATTGAAAGCCCCAACTACCATGCCTATCACAAATACTTCAGTAGAAACACGACGTCGACGTGCACAAAGTATTCCAGCCAACGGCTTCAATTTTAACGTTCCTAGTACACCAAATACTCGATCAAAACGTGACCGCAGAGGAGAAAGTGTGAATGAACGAACTTCAGTGTCAAAGAAGCTGGCCAAGGAAAGTCCTCACAATCTGTTACCGGAAGCCTCTTCGAAAAATGAGGTGTTGACAACGCATGGCTCTTCAAACAAATTTATCTGCTCAGATCTTGACGCGTCCGGAATGAGTAGGAGGAGGAGCAGGAACAGCAAAGCTACTGAGCCTTTAACCCCAATGGCCTTAAATCCTTATGTACGACCACGGGAGTCCACTCCGGTATCACATTTATCTTTCTTTTGTGTCACTATATTTGGAAACAGTTAGTATGAGGTCACTGACAAAGTTCTTTTCCTTGTACTTGTTTAGGTTAACCTCAGCAACGCACTGATCTCCAGTGATAAGCATGTGAGAATGGGTACAAGAAGTTCATCTGTCGTATTTTACGAATCTCCTTTTAACAATCAAGTCAGTTACATATATTATCAAGCGTACGAAGCATTTTAATTTTTCCTAATGTACAATTTTCTTAAATATGCTTACCTTTTTTAATTTTTTAATGTGCAGATAAATGGTCAGGATGATGCTTCCGCTGACTTTTTGGTTCCGGATACTCCAGTAACCAACCTCATAAACCTCAATGATATAAAGCAGGAGCCTGAGGATGAGCCTTACACTCCGATGATAGACTTTAGTAGATTCGATGACGAATCCTACAAACTTCAGCGAAGCCTGGAGCAAACAAAAAATAAAAACAGTGTAATGCACCTGCATCAAAAATGCATTGGACGCACAGTATAAATAAATATTTTCACGGCAATTAACTAAATATATTTGATCCTTTTTAGAAACCACGTCGGACATTTGATGGAAATGATGATGGCAGTACTATCAGTAGTGCTCGCAATTCTGCATTTAGTGGATATGAAGTTACCGACAATGACTCCGATCTACAAATTGTTTATATCCACACCAGACCTACTTTTCCGCGACAACAAAGACAGTATTGCGAGGAAGGTTTCCCGTTGTAATGTTTTAACGCCGTTAAGGGGATGATGCTTAAATATAAAGAATGCTACTTTTAAATTAATTTTTTGAATTATTGTTCAACTTAGTTTTAGTTGTTTAAAATGTAGGAATAGGAATATTTGTGCAGTTTTGTCTTCGTAGATGATCGTTTAAATATGCTGTCCATCATCTTTTTGGTGTGGACAATTGTAAGATGTTGAAGGCTTTAATTATAAGCTAATGAATTTGACGTATTATCTTTGATTGTAGTTTTTTTCTATTTCTCAAAAGTGGTATTTCGTGGCCTTAAAAATTATTGAGTTAAACGATATCAAAAGTAAGACATGCTTATTTTTTTAAATTCTTAAATCTCTTGAAAATTAATTGTTTACTTAAGAGACTAGGTTGTACCGTTGTACATATAATTTATTAATTACCAGTGCATATGCATTTCGATAGTATGTGGGAACTAGCAGTTTTAGTTTGTAAGTGGGCCTGTTAGGTAAATGTTAATTAAATAATCTAATTTAAACAGGTTTTCTTAAACTGGTAATGTTATTGTAAAGTATCCATGTTTATTGTTTTCTACATTGTTGTTATTTATGATGTAATTAAATTAAATGATTAATTTGTAGAGATTAGTTTGGAAATGTTCTTTTGAATTAAAATTAGCTGAGAAGGCGAGTTGCAGAGAAATATGTGTTCTATTAGCAGATAGTGTTCTTAACATGTGGGTGTAGTTTGGGATGATATTTACATGCAGAATCTATTTGTTGGTAATAAATTAAATTATATTTGTATGCACAAAAATATATTGTTTCCGGTTTTTCTTTGTTGTTTGATTATTCTGCATTCAACAGTAACAGTCCTTTTCTGTTTCTATCAATCTCCAAGAATTAAAATGCATTTTATGTATTTCTAAAGTATGGACAAGGTAATATGCGACATTCAGGAATGGTTACGATAAAAAGAAATAAAACGAAACAAACAAATATATTGTGGTAATACGTTTGCATTTTTTATTTGAAAGTAAAACTTTAAATTGATTACTGATCCGGAGATCAAGTTTGTGATCCCAGTCCTCGTCACATCCACGTATATATGGCACTAAGTTTTTTAATCGTTACATAACCTTATAACGGAAGAGATTCATTAATCATGATTTGTCATAAATAGTGGTACAGACTTCTTCGCTTACAGTAAATACCAACAAAAGATAATCGCTGGGCTGAGATTCAAATTACTTTTTGATAATCGCCGCATCTGCAGATTAAGCACTTAATTAATGTCAGTTACTTATCTTATCGTATATCTCAAAACTCAAAACACTGACCATTCCTAAACACTCTGTTGAAAAGATTTCCTTTCTTCAGTTTTATGACACTGTTTTATTAAATGGAATAACCAGACCTACACTGACAACTGGATTATGGGATCTCGGAAGATTTTATCCATAGATTTACACGCTTTTCAATGCAGGTTCGAAGAAATTCAACCTGACTAGGTGGTACTGCAAATGTCTGGATGGACCTTAGTAGCTCTAAATCTAAGTGAAATTACATATTTGTAGCCATGTCTTAGCCAACATAGTAAAATCACTAGGTAGTATATCTAGTAAAAATAAATTGCGTCAAAATTTTCTACACACAAGAAACTATCTACAGAGTACAGAGTCTAAACACTATCACAAGTTCAACACTGGTTACACTGGTTATAATCACCGTTATAATTCTCAATACGTGATATTGTGTTTACGAGGATATAGTGTGCACTAACAGTGCACATTTCTTTGATATATTATCGCGTAAAGTTTCACAAAAAAATGGTATCTTGATGCCATGAGCTTATATCGATCTATACGTTTTATATCAACAGCAAACCTATACTTGAATATATATTTTTCATTTTTGGAAACATAAACAAGATGAGCAACATTCCAAATTTCCCAAAGAAAACTATTTTCAAACATAAACAATCTATCAATCACTTTGTAAACTGACTAATTTTAGTTAAATAGTATGTCGTTAGTTTATGTCCTACAGTATTACAGATTTAAAAAAGTGTTTCCACTTCTACCTTTTTAATTTGTTAATTACCAATAAAAAATTTGCAAGTTTTTGAAAAGTTCAAAAGTGATAATTCGTTTCATTAAATATGAATATATATTTGTTTTCGTTACGACGATTAAAGCATGGGAAATCGTTGTTTTTATAAACTTATATCAGATGAGGAACTCGGGGTTATTATCAATTCCATGACGGAATAGAGCTTATGACGACAAGAGAATGTCCTTTTTTGTTAGCTACGTAGTAAGATTGCAGGATAATTTTAAATTGTACGTTTACTAAACAAAACTATATGTATTTTCAATAGCTCTGCTGTTTCCTGTCGATTGATCACGGCTCAGACGTTCCATAGATTCAGTTCTTGTTCTTACGGATCCGTTATGGGTTACTACCTTTGAAGTACATAAACAGAGAGAAATTTTTTCATTAAGACCAGATCAATACTAGAGGCTGTTTTTCAAATGCACTGAATCATTTTTCAGTTTAAAAAACATATTATATAACATAACAAATATTGATACGTATTATGATTGTTTGAGTGAATACCATCTGTAATTCAGGTACAACAGGTGGCCGAGTTCTTTCAGCGTTACTTGGAGAATGTAACGTATTCAATCCTCGGAGTGATGGTAAAGCCACCACAAACTCAGTTAGAGTGACATCTGATGTCCCACCAGACTCTAAAGGGATTGGTTGGAGTCGGAAATGTTCTAGCATGTCAAACACTGATTGAAACCATAAATGTTGTACTCTGCACTGGCCTTCTGGGCTTAGGGTCATTCTGAGATGCTGCATTAACAAACCACACGCTTATCAATTAAACAGCAAACAAAAAGAAATTTAAATGCTTATAATAAGTTGTTCAAACATGCAAGCATACCTTGGCCTTGCCCTGAAAGTTAAATGTTAAAACGAATTCTCCTATTCTAGTTTCACTTTGGCGAACTAGGAAGGTTCCATGGCCTTCCGTCTCCTCTTGCAACACTAGTCGAGCAGCTTCGGATCTTGATAAAGTTCCATGAAACCACGGATACTCCTGAAGGGTTGAATAAATATCACGCGGTGCCTCTACAGATTCGTTTTGTTGACTGGGTTGAACACTGGAGCTGGTTACCGGTATTGTATTGTTACGTGCGTCCTCGTTCCCATTGACAACGACAGCTATAAAATAAATTTACATCTCACGTTAGCAATAAGATAAGCTAGACATACCTGCAATGCAACATTTACTCCTCATAGCTGCGACACTTTGAAAAAAATGATACAACTCAAAACAAAACGTAAACGTACTACTACTGGCATTAGGTTCCTGTCCTTGATCATCATTGACAGAACTAGCAGGGAAACGAGGAGGAAGTTGTGGGGGATTAACAGCGGTAGAAAATGAGGTATTACCGGAACTCGATTGATGTTCATCGCCCACATTTCCATTTTCAGTCAGAGATCCGTTGTAATGACCTTGTGTGCTTCGTTCAGCACTGTCTGTTGGTTCGCGCATTGAGTATTTGATTATGGTGAGCCAAGATTTCATATCCTCAGTGTCATAAGCTTCTATCACATATTCCATTTGGTTTTCTGCCTTGAGAACGAACGTATTTTCACGGTCAGGCATTTCCAACGCTGTTGTTTCTCTGGCCTCCGATATGAGAAAGCAAAACACTCCGGATTTTGGTTTAACGGCTTTGGGAGGTGAGTAGAATTCGAGCATATAGCCTCCCACCGTTTTTACCAAACATAGTCTACATTTCTCCCACTTTTGAGTGCCGTCTAAATTCTCGCCACTTAAATAATGTACTGTCCCTTCTTTTTGACATTCAACTAATATTTTGGCCAGTTTCCCTTTCGCGTTTTTGTCGTGTTTACTTCGATTATCTGAGGAATTTAGCTGCACCTCATCAGAGAACTGCTTATGGAAAAATCTACCCTTCTTGAATCCCTTGAATGATAATCTAAAAGAAATTACATTGTAACATACAGAAATATTAATTATTTATTCAAATAATACGTTTTTGGTCTGACTCTGATTTAGGGCTTTTCCATGCTTAATGTATTTATTTTTATCTCGTACCTCCTGTAAAACGGTTTACGAGCTGCTGGCTGAGGATGTGGTTGAGGTGGTGGCTCACTTTCCGAACCATTGCTAGTATGTGCTCTTCCTTGGTCTGTAGAATTTTGTTGTTTGTGCTGACTATTGTGAAAGCCATTAGTAGCAGGCTCTCCATTGGGAAGTTGAGGTAGAGGTGCGTCAGTGCTATTTTGTGCTGGGTTCCTTTGACTGTAAGCACTAACAGAGGAGGAATTTGAAGTCAAGTCATAAGAGGTACTTTGTGTGGTGGTGGTGGGTTCACTAGAGTCTGCTCCTTTGTGCAAAATCTCTGCTTCCAGTCGACGAGCAAATACTTCTACGAACCGACGTACGAGATCATTTGCCTGAGCTGTGTTAAGGTTAGTAGAGGTGACACTATTTTCAGATCCATTGGGCGTCGTAGCTGGCAACGCATAATTTGTTCTAATCACACTCGCAACCTCCAACGCTGTTGACGCTGCCGTCTCCTCACACCAGCCAGACCAATCTGACGCCCCAGTTCCGGACCCCATTTCAATAATTGATTAAGCGGCTGTGTTTGTGCGCCCAGCGCCCGAGAAAACTCAAAAGAAAACTGGAAAAGTGCATTTGACGAAGGGTTCACCCCTTTTAGTTACAGTGCAGATGAAAGTCCCAGATTGAAGATTTTTCATAAAATGTTAATATTATGTCACTGGCTGTCTACAAATATTGCATAAAAATCTCGAGTTTGCACATCTTGGACAGACAGGTACATCTTCAGTAGTTTTTGGCGTTACGGTGGCTGGATTTCCTCATTCGTCTCGTATGTGCTATCTGTCGACATTCAAGATAGACATAAAAAATTTATAGTCTGTAAACCAAAATTGAAAGCCATTACAAAATTAATCCAATGACATACTCCTCTTACCAACTATATCTTGTCACTAGTCCTTTGCAAGTTTCAAATGTCCATGTAAAAAGCCCAATGTCAACTCTATTATTCTTCTGGACACTATCTGATTTTATTATCTTTTGCTCTTTTGTACTATGTATACTGTAAAACTAATGACAAATGGATCAAATAACAATTTGTTTATCGAGTGTCAAGTGTTCAATCAATTTGCAACTTCCAACGTTCCAACAGTTATTTTCAGTAACACTCATACAGAAATCCTTCAACTACGCAACATGTTCCCACTGCACATTTTTGACGCATAAAAATAAATAAACAAACGAAAACAAACAAACAACCAGAGAGAAGGACGATGGACGACCTATCTTCAACTCTACACCAAAATGATTATCATGTAATTAGTGTTTGCGTTGCTGCGTATCGGGTACATAAATATAAACCTATTGATAACACAAACACACACAGACTATAAACTCTGTTATATATCAAACGAGAACTTTGTTTCAATTAAACTATGAAAAACATTCAGATCTTCTATGTACCATATATATATCCCTAAATATTATTCATCCAAAATGAGATGCTAATTGATTTACTAGTTAGTGTTAAATAGTATACTTATAATTTTATGTACAAATTTATCCATGTAACAAACTGCGACATCCTCTCTCTCTCTCTCTCTGGCAGCCTTCAGCAGAGAAGAGCCTCAAGAAAAGTCCTCAAATCCTACTCTTTTTTTATTTCAAAAGTGTTAAAAAATCTGCCTATCTTGATACATTACTATCGCTATACCTGTTTCATAAGTTATCTGTGTCTTTTCACTGTTCATGCTCCATTTTAATGTAATTCCAGCCTCCGTCCCAGAGAAACACTCAATTCCTGATAATGCCAATTACACAACGGGAAGGATACTACTCTTCTGTTCTATCTGGCATTTAACTGGCTGTGTGTGATGTGATGAAATGTTACAAGCTTGTGCGTACGTATTTTTCAGAGAAACGCCTATAGAGAAAAAGGACTGTTGTGTAACTATGCGGTCTGGGGCTGGGATCCCACAGGATGTGAAATATACGCTCTAGGAAGCAAGTGTTTTTCATGGTCTGTACTTTGTGTTGCTAACTAACATGACGCCAATGAAGCGCAGCCATAGACCTAAAACACAAATAAAAATAGCCAGGAGGTTTCTTAAATAAAACAATCAATTTCACCGATAATATGTTCGTCGCTTAAACAAGGAAAAAATACAATGTAGGTTAGTAGGTTAAGATTGTGGTTAGAGAGTCACAATTCGCAATCGCAAAGATTCTTTGAAATTAGCAGCTCAAAAAAACAAGAAATAAAAGCAATTTTGTTTAAAAATCTGAGTAAGGGAGGGAATTTTTTTAATAGGATTATAGGATGACATGACAAAAATCTGTATAATAATATTAGATGCCTTTATTTCTTTGATTACATGCATTGCAATTTTCTCTTATAGAAGTGGTGTGTATTTTTCTTGAATAATCACTGGCCATACTTAATGAATATTATATTCATGTTCACGTAAACCCCAATTCTATATTCTTGCAATTAATCTTGTATCCAATAAGCCTTAAACGTCCCGTAGGGAATATTTTGCGCTTTGGGGGTCGCTACGGCGGTGTGGTAAAGTGGTAACAACAAAGCAAACGCATACATAAAAAACTGTAGATCTATCCATGATGATGATGGCCGTAAAAGTCGTATAAAAATGATGTTGTTGATGGTCTGATGGTATTGTATTATGTGCTGCTGAAAAAAGACATTTACCGAAGAAATCGGAGAACAGTTTCATCCTCTCACTCTCAATCCTCATCCATATTTCAACTTCCATTTCTATCAAATAATCTCTGGGGTTCTTGTTCTGCTGCAAGTGTTACTACCAGATTTTATCATTTTAACGTCGTCAGCTATACAGCTTCACTTATATTCATGCATGTTATTTGACTAATAAAAAGTTTGTCAGTAGCCCGTCTGTCCTTTCGTATAAATGCCGTTTATTCTCTTTTTATTGCATCTATCCGTGTTTTAAATCATTGCATCTTTCTGTCTGCTTTTTAAAGAGTGAAACATGAGAAGAGAGAGATGCAGAACATTTTGGTTTAGAAAAAAAGCATCTTTCATTTGCTGCATCTGTGGTAAATTTTATGTATGTATCTAATGATTATAAAAAGAAGGACAGCAGAAGAAACAGCGCAGTTTGGTGAAAACGAAGGTCTTTATCCTTGTCCATTCCATTCTTTATTATTTCATGGATGGATAGAGAATATAGATGAACTAGACATACATGATGAGGCAACAGGAAATACTAACTCATAAAATGACAACCATCTCGACGTCAATGTCGTTGTTGTAATCGCACTCGTCAGTTCTCTCTAACTTACTTGTATTGTAAACTTGTAGCGCATCTCTCTCTCTCGGAAAAAAAGTGTGAAATTGGAAGACAAAAAATCATTTAGCAAATCTCTGCTGGAGTTTTGCTGGAAATGCAACCCACGTACTTTTCTTTTCCTTCGAAAACACAAAAAGTCTCAGAAAGAGATTTAATTTTCAACAATTTTTGAACATATTGTCATTTTCACGGTAGGTGATTGTGGTATGCATGATTTGATGCTGGCACGTTGACAGCACCCTTCATCTGACCTTTTTGCTATGTTTTTGGGGCAAAATGATACATTGCCAAGGACTCCTTCTCTTTCATAAAAACAAAAATGATATGCTTTCAGATTCCAAGTCTGGTCAGAACAGAATCAAGAATGAATTATCTTTTTACATAGCATTTTAGTTTGAATGTCATTTAAAAAATGTTAGAATCGAATGTGAAATTCTCATCCTCAGTCAAACTACCATCTCATTCCTCAGTCAAACTAACATATTCAGTTGAACGGTGACTTTTCATCGAACGACTTTTCAATCAACCCCGACTGACCGACTGGATGCTTAAGCAATTCACACGGCATGTTTCCATTGAAAACTTTAATCATGAATTTATGAACAACAATAAGATAAGGTTCTTTGTCCATCATTTTCGTATAGAGAGCATCCTATGCCAGCTAAATAATAGCTTATGCTATTTTGAGCCTTTAGAACGATGCATGTATCATGTATATGTACCTGTAAAGCATATCAGCAACAGCAATACCTGTTGCAGGGCCCCTGTAATTAATGTTGAATGCGCTTTTCTAAAATTAATTTGCCAAAATTTTATCATTCTCGGCTGTAGTAGTATCTCAGCCTATAAAACTGGACTAGCAGTAATCATGTTTAATGTCAAAATATCATGCGTATTGGGAGTAGTTCCTCCAAAAAATGTGCATCTTGCTCTTGCACTACTTGCACACTCTTGCAGTTTGCATTTTGCATTTCACAGTCCATTTCTAAATGAAGTGGCCTTTTTAGCGCATCATTCTTTCAAATCGGAACAGCTGGCTCTGATAGGCGAGAGCAGCGTGTGTGCATTCACAGAGCAGTGGAGTCATTTGAATTGATCCTCTATGTATCCAAAATATACTGTTACTTTGCTACTGCCACACTGCCACCACTTTAACATATTAAGTGGCGAATAATAAATGGTTAGAATAGTTTTTTGGAGAAACCTCCCCTTTTGTTTCTCTCTCCACTTAAAAGAGAGTAAAGGTAAATGAAATTGAGTAGCCGAGTGAAAAAAATCTCCGTTTCTGTGTGTTTCAGTCGTGTAATCTAATTATGTGACGACAGTCAACATGATTCACCACCGAAATAGTCCATAATAATCGGTGATTCATCATTTATTTGGCGTTGTTTTTTATTTCTAAATTATATTGAAAAGCTGAACATCTTAAAGATTGGGTTTAAAATTTATTGTTTTCGGAGTTGAATTCAAAATTGGTAGTTTATTTGCAAATTGTTGAATGTTATTAAGACAAGTAGAATATCTGACTAAATTCCTGGTTTCTTTGGAGGTGGAATTGTATTGAATTTATGATTTGTAAATTATGATTTGAATTTATTATTTAAAAATTTACTTGTAAAACAGCAAACTTTGTCAAAATTGAGTGAAAAGATGTTTTAACCAAGGGTTACGTTAACTAGGGAAATATTAATTAATTTAGTAGGAAGTTAGGGAGGGTCGGGGAAGTTAAGGAAGGTGATTCGTAAAATTTTCGCAATAATGTCTGGAGACCAGAGAACAGTGATAAAGGGGAATCCCTCCCAATATGTTAAACTTAATGTGGGGGGTTGTTTGTATTATACGACAATCGGTACACTGACCAAGGCGCCTGATACTATGCTTCAGGCAATGTTCTCTGGTAGAATGGAAGTTTTGACTGATCCTGAAGGTTTGTAATTTACTTAATCATAGACTTTTAGTGTTATTTACATTGCGGATTGATTTAAAGATTGTTAATTGTTAACGTTAGTATTTGTTCAATAGTTTTAATCTTTTATTTGGAATGTCTCCCTTTATGTAGGATGGATTCTAATTGACCGATGTGGTAAACACTTTGGAACTATACTGAATTATTTACGTGACGGGAATGTGGGGCTTCCAACCAATTCTCAAGAGCTTGAAGAGATCCTAGCAGAGGCCAAATTTTACTGTATAGCAGGCCTGATAAATTTGTGCGAAAAGACTTTAGAAAATCGGAACACTGTCCTGAGTCCTGTTTGCCAGGTACCATTTATCACTTCGGAGGATGAACGTAAGCAATTCATTGCCAATGCCACCAAGCCTGTTGTCGAACTCCTTATCAATCGACACAACAATAAGTACTCTTACACCAAGTAAGACCAAAAACATATACAAAATCTTTATTTTAACTACTAAAATGTTTAGTTAAAACGAATAAACATATCTTAATCTAATATAAACTAAATGTTAGCACTTCGGATGAGAACCTCCTTAAAAATTTGGAGATGTTTGACCGACTCGCCTTGCGATTCAACGGACGTATTCATTTCATCAAAGACGCCATAGGGCCTTCAGAAATTTGTTGTTGGAGATTCTACGGGAATGGGAAAAAGTTTGCTGAGGTGTGTTGCACTTCTATCGTATACGCAACTGATCGGAAACACACCAAGGTTCGAAAATCACTTGTTTGTTTTTTCGAGAAAAACTCTATATAGTTTAACAACTGCTATACGTTTTACTATTGACTTGTTTGCTTTATTATCCAAAGGTTGAGTTCCCTGAAGCCCGTATTTACGAAGAGACTTTGAACTCCTTTCTCTATGAAAATCGTCCCGGACCAGACCAGGAACTCATGAGAGCAACTTCCGTTGGGGGAGTATTCGGAGTTGGAGGCGTAGGTGTGACTAGTTGCACCTCTGACGAGGAGGAGGACCGTCGGAATCATCATCGCTCATCAAACATGCCAAAGAGTATTCTTAATAGATAAAATTTGCATGGTTAACTATTTGTGTATTCATTGTTACTACTACAATTACTACTACTATGCGTCCTTCACTTTACTACACCATGTGTTAACTCATGCGTTAAATGTTGTTTATATACTACTATCGCCACTACTCTTCTTCTTCAAACGACATGTGTATCTACACATCTGTCAGCGCCAATCAACAATCCCGAACATATTACCTAATCTACTTTTTCAAAACGGCCACTAGACATGTTTGATACAATGCAAAGCTGTACATATTTAGTACGTCCTATATTCGTGCATAGACACGCATATTATATTATTATGCATTTTACTGTTACTTTTTCTGATTTATTTATTTGTTATATCTGAGTCGATCTGAAGTGTAAATACAGTTATGTGAGCGCATTGTAAATATTATTTAAATAGCTTAGTTACTGTTACAATTATATTATTTGAGTAATTTATGGTGACAGGTGTGTGTGTGTGTTTCAGTCGACAAGGGATAATATTATATCAGATTTAGACATTTACATATTTTGCTTTTTTGTATTGACGTCGCCCATAGCCTTTTTAATTACTTTGTGGCATAATTTAATTATACGTAATTCTAAACGTGAATAATAGGGTTAAACTGAACAATAAGACAGTCGTTATTACGTGTTGCATGCTGTATGTTTTCCAACGGAAAGCTTTTTAATCGGTTTTGTTTTGTTGTTAATTGGTTTTTTGTGTATTTTCCTATGTTACTAATTTTATTTGACTGTGTTGCTTTTTGTGTTTCTTTTCGAATTTTATTTATTTTGTTGGCTTAGTTATGTTCTTAAAGGTACTAAAACTTTATCCATCAGGTTCACAGACGCTCACTGCTATTACCACGAACTCTACTACTAGTGCTACTGTTGTTCAAGCGAAAACTCAGATCCTTGCTCCAATAGCGATTGTTGCTAATTCTGTTCAGGTTTCGCCATCAGTTGGCCCTGGCGGGGAAACTCGAACGTGGGACGGTTTTGTTCGAGAAATGGGAAAAGTTTTCTCATCTACTTCTCCTGTAGGATCACGACGCAATCAAGGTGCTTCATCGTCATCTGGACTACAGCAACGACAGCAACCAGCGGTGGCTTCTACTTCAGCGGGATTTATGAGAAGATCTGCTTCAAATCCAGGTAATAACAAGTCAGGTTTGTTTGCCCGAAGGTAACAGGTATTTGACAATGTAGTGAACTAATTTTCTGTGACTGATTAATATATGAATGAACTGATGAGGCTTAATTTAATTTATTCTTTCTCAAATGTTAATTTTTTAATTTTGCAATTCTGGCAGACTTACAATTAGAGCAAGATGATTAGATCTGGCGACGACTAGATTTTTCATGATCTCGAGTGTTTTTACTTTAAAATTATTTCTCATTGTGATTAACTAACTGCCTGTTGTGGAATACGTATCTCTCAATTGAAAACCTACTGTACAATTAGCATAACTACAGATTTCAAGTTTCTGTTAAATTATGTATAAGCAAAACTCAAAACTGTAAACTGTCAAACTTTCCCTTTCGTCATCCAATGATTTCGCGACTTGTTAATTTGCCTATCTGTCAATGTAAATGGATTTTTTGTCAATTGTCAATGATCAAAATTAAATTATGTGGTAATTGAACATAGTATCTGTTATAATCAGCAATGAGCCAATATGTATAATAGTTATAATATGCTACAAGACGCGTTTGATTTTGTGTATTTTTAATGACTGATGAAGGTGATATATGTGACAAGACTACAATCTTCATCTTCGTTGCTATTTTTCATCTGGTCATGATATTTATTGTTAAGTTTAAATCTTTCTGCCGCTTCGTGATCCACCGAGTGTATTTTTGTCGGTTTGTTTAATATCGTTATATGTATGTATCTTGTCTCGATTTTGTTAATCTCGTACGCAACTGACGATAATCAATGCACGCAGAAAACACACCACACTTGCATCATCGCAATAACAAAATATTATTATTTAATTCGAGGATTCAAACAATAATTTCTGATTGATGAAAAAATAATGAAACGAGCAAATAAATTGCAAGCAAAAAGAAGACAAATATTTCTCCTAATTATGTCGTGTTCCAATTTATTTTAATGCATCCGTCAGTATTTACTAAAATTGGGCTCATATGAAACTATAAAGTGCATTTTAATTAAGG